>JALLBH010000256.1:0-29396 GCA_036940005.1 Skeletonema menzelii | reverse complement strand
GCACTGCGGAGCAGCTAGACGCGCTTAGCCGCAGCCGCGCGCAGCGCGGCTAGTAAGACAAAAGGACATTTTCGATTTATTTGTCTTTCCTTAATTATTGAACGTGAAAGACAAAAAGTATCTTTGTCATTTCTCTGGTGACAATGAGACGCCTCGAAAAGAGAGAAAAAAAGCACTCCAATCTCACAAAAAGTGAGACTGGGAATTGTGATTTCACAACAGTCTCCCGATTGATAGTATTGTCAGTGAAGGATGAGGTGGGAGGATTCATTCCATAGGCGAATATTCTGCAACTATTGAATCGTTATCCTGCATTCTTTCGTCGAGGAACTCACCAAATACTAGGTAGTACTGATAGGTAGGCTCATATGACGCAATCAATGCTGTGCCCGATTCAAAACTTTCACTGAAACACCCTCGCAGCAGTACGGACAACTTCCAAAGATGCGATCGAAGCTAACTCTTGCTGTCGGCAGTGAGTGGAGCCATTCAAACAAACAAGACTCATGATAGTACCTGTTGCAATTTGAATTGCTGCATTTCTCTTCAGGAAGTGGGCCATCCTCATCGTTTGTATTCTCGTCTTCTTCACTCATCACTGTTAGTCGATGAGAGTAGCAAATGCCACACTCCACAAGATAATCACTCTTTTCGGTTGATAATGGTGAAGGCAATGGTGATCCCAACCACAACTCTAGATTCGCACGAATGCTACGTTCTTCTGACCAACGCTTCTTGTCTCTAGATGAAACATCTCCACCATATTTTCGTATTTCGTCAGCAATTTTCTTTCCTTCTACTTCTTCTTCTTCCGCAACAAACTCGGCAAAGGATGCCCTCCAATCAGCAACACTGCCACTAGAACCAACAGCCTTGATTGTTGCCTTGGTCACTCCCAAGAAGCGCACCATTATCGGCACACCCCGTGGCTTGTCATGGTCCAACACAATCACCACGCTGGCTCCACCTTCCCATAATGCAATCCTACGTTCGACACAAGATCTTCTTGCGGGTAACGTAGGTTCCAATATCCACAAATTGGAATCAAGATCGTCAAGTTCATCGAAGAGTGATTGGTAGTTGTTGATAGTTTGTTCAAAGTGCTGTTGTATTCGTGGCAATAATTGTTGTTTTTCTTGCAATGAAGATGGGTCATCATTATGATGGTTCACAGTATTCATATTTACCCACCATTTCTTGTCAGTACTTTTTGATGCATTTGCCCCTCCTTGCACTGTGATATCTTCCAAGACAAAATCGGCAGGCAAATCTACAGTAAGAACAATTGCTGGGTATAACTCTGCGTGCCATGTATGACTTCGCTTTTTCTTGTCTTGGCAGGTTATTGATACTCGAGTAAGGTCTGTGGCGTTTCTGTTGTTGTCTTTATGAAGTGTCACGTCCATCACATTTTTCATGTTTTGCAGTGTACGTAGTTGTAAAAGCAATGCATGATAATACTCCAATGGCGGAGGCATAGATGTCGCTGACAACGACGATGATGCCGAAGCCGTGGATGATGATACCCTAGCACGCTTCCTTGTACCATTCTGGTGATCATTCGAGTTACTGTTATATCGAGATGTCTCCTCCCGTCTCAATTGTTGTTTGACAGCAGAAAGTAATTCAATAAATATCGCCTCGGATCGGAGCATAAAATCTTCTATCGATCCATTGTCATGGTTGTTGTTGTTAGAATTAGTGCTTGTGTTGATTGCTCCATCGGAGGCATCTTGAAGACGCTCTTTCAATTGTACTTGCAGATTGTGAGAAATTCGAATTAAATCGTGACAGGGATGATGCTGGTAGCATTTGATATCGGTTTGTCCATCAGATGTCACGTCATCGGCTTTACCGCTACTATGCAGCAGCTTAGGAAGTAAATGAATAATTGATTCTTGATCAGCCATTATGTCGATGGGAATAACGACAATGCTGGAAATGTCAGGCGATGATAATGTAATTCTATCATTGTTATTCGGAGAAGATGATTTCGCACCACCGCTCCGCAACCGCAGGAGACAATGGTAATCTGTGCAATGGAGGGTGCACTCAAGCTGATCCGATGTTATATTCGTCAGTATTGGCGTTGTTGCGGCTGCCATGGTTCTTGAGATTTTTGTACCATAGCTTGCTTCTGTGTAGATGGGCTGAGGCCTGGCTGAGGCTGAAGTGCATGATTGAAGGGAGTCGCAGGTAATTGGGAGAGTAGATAAAAAAGGATAAAAAGTGTATCTATCTAGATAAAACCATGGCGGTGTTTGTCGGAATCGTCGCCTACTCATATTAAAAAATCATGAACTCCATTAAACAAAGAAAGCACAACACACCATCGCCAGTCAACGACATCACTGCTACTTCAATCCCCACAGCACCAAGACGGACAAGATCTAACGCTGCTGTCTCCAAATGGAAGAAGAGAGCGCTGGTAGTTATTATTACCATACTTGCATTATTTGTTGGTGAAGCTTTAAAGGGCGCATTATTTTATTCAAATGACTCTCTCCATCATCATCAGCAGCAGCAGCTGAGACCTTCTAATGATAATAACAATAGATTACGTGCACAGCCGCAACCTCCACTAATCGATGAGGCAAACACGGATACACAGCAATCTACTCAGTTACTTCCATTTCCATATGCCAAGCTGCAAGTGTTACCAATCACAAAAGCAATCACTCAACAACAGATACAACAGAGGCGACAAAAAATACCTACTGATTATGGAAAAAATCCATTTACTGGATCATTCACCTTGGGTACAGAGTATAATCTATCTCAAAAGACTGGTGATGATGACAATCAGAAAGGTACAATAGGAGGAATCATCTACTTTCCGCACGCAGATCTATCGACACTTCTTCCAGAGGACATTACATCTTCATTCTATTCATTACGTTTTGTCCCTATTCAAAAAGATGTTGACGAGGTATTTCCATCTGTATTGGTTGGCAGTGAACAATCTCAATCAAAGAAGCAGGCTATACTTACACGATGTGGGTATAAACCATCATCACCGGGAGGAATAAGTACTGCACCTAATCAAGATCGATCATTCATTGCAAATTTCTTCTTGAATTTACAATCGAATGTAGCCACTGTTAAGTCGGCAGCAGTAGGAGAAGATTTACAAGTTCCATCAGCACTGTTGATGGGAATATATGATGGACACGGAAGCAGCGGACATGTAGTATCTCATTTTGTAGCATTGGAATTGCCTCGTATTTTCACACAGCTTATACAAACGAAACGTCCACCAAACGCTGTTGGGAGTTCAGAGTACGATGATTATGTGACGCAAATATTCAAAGAAGCATACCTCGAAGTTGACAGTATGGAGCCAGTCGAGGGCAGTGCCGGGTGCACTGCATCTTCACTCTTTTATCCTGGAGAAGGTACAAAAGCATACATTGCCAACGTCGGTGACTCAACTACGATGATTGTCAAGTATTCAAAATCAACAAAGCAATCTACAATTGTTCATCAGAATAGAAAACATAAACCACATTTACCTGATGAGAAACTTCGAATCAACGCGGCTGGCGGTGAGATAATGATACCTCCGTCGCTAGGTAATGAGAACAACAACGCCATTCAGGAATCCAGTCGTCTAGTTGTCCCGCCCCCAAATGGAGATCCATTCGGTGGCATGGCATTGGCAATGAGTCGTGCCATAGGTGATTCTGATGCAAAGGTTGTAGGCCTAATTAGCGAGCCAGAAGTGGATGTTTGGGATTTGAATAATTATCACAAACAACACCAATCGTCGTCAGAACAAATCGATGATAGTGAATGGTTTTCAGTCGTTGCAAGTGATGGAATGTATGACGTAACGCCTGGGGAAGTGGCAAATAAGCTTGGCCAAAGTTTGTATAGTGATGAGAGTGTTGTATCTCCTTTGGAGGCGTGTGAACAATTAATACGAAAGGCTACGTTATTGTGGATGAACCTGGCAGGTCCCTATAGGGATGATATTAGTATAGGTGTAAGCAGATTAGAGTTTACGTAGATCTCTATAAAAACTTTCTGATCTGATATTTTGCTCGGCCACATTCAAAGTCGACTTCTCTTACAGCCATCTGTAGCGGTGCAAAATTCGAGAAAGTTTCCAACGAAGTGTTCATACTCGGCGGGATAACTCTTTAGATGCCCGCAGTGACTTGAAGAGACAAATTTATGACTCCAAATTCGTTCCTTTCTGCTGATCTGCTGTCGACGATGCGCAATTAACTCTTCTAGATATGTAACATTGGTGAGCGGATCATCATCGGAATACAAGTACAGCTGTGGTACATTCCCTGATCCGTATATGTCGTCGCGAAGACCATTCCAAAACTCATTGTGTCGACGCTTGACTAGATTTGGGTTAAGGGATCTAGCCAAATAAATTAAATTGTCTCTTTGCTCTTTGTTGCCAACATATTCTAGTGCAGATTGGAGCCCATCGATCTTACCATGAAAGTATGCAGGAGCAGAGTCGAATATAGTTCCAATTAACTTGTCCTGTAGATTGTAACTTGATTTATGAAATAGTATGTAACGTATCCATTCCCAGAGGAAGCACCCGTTATTGGAGAATATATGAATGATGAAATGAGGAGGTTGTAATTTTTGTATGTGTTGAAGAGTGTTGATTGCAATATGTTCCGATTCTGATGAACACATGTTATTACGATCATTGCCATCTGCTTCGTCATCTGCATGAGTATTAGGAGCTGGAGGTCCGTCGACCATAGCATGAAGCACTGACTCAGGACTTGCAATCCGTATTAGAGAGGTGTATCCAAGCCGATCATACATTTGTACATGACGCTGCAGATTTTTGGGATGACATCCAAGCCACCCGGCAAGGATCACAATTGGTCTACTGCGACAGTTCTTTGTCATGACAACATTGTGTCTCCTGTAGATGAGTGGTGTGCATCTGCCACCATGGTATAAGTATCTAAGGGTGATGGTGTTATTTTTTTCTAAGGGAGTCGAGTCAATAAAGGACCGTATGTACTGCGTCCGTGTTGAGTCGCGAGCGTAAAAGGAGAAAGGAGATTCAAAAATGAGAATTGTCTCTTGTTTTCGCATCCATCAAATGACTAGAGGACAAGGAAGTCTATCGATGGGTACGTTCGTTGGTGTTTGGGGATGAATCAGCTGTTATTATTGGGCAATAAGCAGAGGGCTAATGACAAATGCTGTAATTGATCATGAGGAGACTGCCTCACCGCACATAGACGACGTCAGAATGGAAAGCTGCATGGTCGTCGTGGATCAAGAGCGTCGTGATGGCCAACATTACTTGACTGGTCACGATGAGGTTGCACCGATACAACGCGTTCGGAAACGCAATTCGTCTTCCATCATTCATATTTCTGCGTCGATACTCGCAATAATGCTACTGTCTTCCTACCTACCGCTAGCCATGCCTTCGACAATTGCAGATAATTCTCAAATTGGATCGACTGAACAAATCGACGACAGCAGTACTACATCTCCGTTCCGCATAGTCATTGACGCTGGATCTACTGGTTCCAGACTTCACATTTTTGAAATGGTATCAACAGATGTTTCAGCACCGCCAGAGCCATCTGACGATCCATCAGCAACCTCTACTATTACTACAACACGAATCGAATGCTTACGTCGCGGATCATCGAAAGCTTGGACTCCACTCTCGGCCTTTGCACCATCTTCTCATGATGAAAACAAGGAACATCATTCAGACCACAATAATGATCACCTCAATGCAACACACGTAGCACATCACATGCTCCCACTATTCGACTATGCATCCATAATCATCCCACAACATTATCATTCCACCACTCCTGTCCGTATTGCCGCCACGGCTGGGATGCGCCTTGTATCTCCAATTGAACAGCTAATGGTATATGATGCATTGTACGAAGGTCTGATGGAACAACAAGTCCCTAATGGGCAATTCACGTTTTCGAATTTGAAGAGAGCAGATGTCATGACTTTGGATGGTGAAAGGGAGGCATATTTTGGTGCCGTGGCTGCGAATTATTTGCGTGGTGTGATTGATGCCGAGTTACGTGTGATTGTCCATCCGGACGATGAAGATAATGAAGCTGAACAGGATACACAACTACAAAACAAGCGAGAGGGGGTAGAAGCTGATAAGAAAGACGAGAAGGGAATGTGTACGAACAAATTCAAAATGTGTGAGCAAGATGCTGAGAATATCGTCTTTGGCCCTTCTCCACATTATGTCATTTCACAGCAACGGCATGATGTTCGAGCTCACGGACCATTGGGTGCGTTAGATATGGGAGGAAGTTCTACTCAAATTGTATATCGACGAAACAGCATTAGTAACAGAGAAGACGGCGGTGACGATTTGACAAAGCGACAGGGAGCTTCTTCTCCAGACAGTTATGATGGTGAAAGCAACGAACATGACATCCCATCTCATCTCAATGATGATGAATTCTTTTCCACATCGTACTTATCATATGGTGCTGATCAGTTTCGAGAACGTCTTTGGGATTTATGGGTAGCCGAGGCCACAAAGCAGCGACAAGACGAAAGTGATAATAATGATGAAGATGTATCCCAACCAATTATTGTAAATCCATGCAGCTTTGTGGGATATGAGAATGAATACAGAGGATACATCTTACGTGGAACTGGTGATGCGGTTTTGTGTGCGGAGCAAATCAATCGATTGATTCCTCATCACGATAATGTGATTGATTTGGAGGAACTCTTTGATGACAATCAAGAAGCAGCTCACAAACATATAGCATCAACGAAGGAACAACAAACGCAGGAAGAAACGAAAAGAAAACTCGTTGGAGGTGTGGAACATCCACCCATTCATGGAAAGTTTTACGGCATGAGTTTGTACTTCTTCACACTTGACTGTCTTCGTGAACTTAGTGATCCGGACCATCCTATTCATCTATCATGGCCTACTCCAAGTATAGAAGAGCTTACTCATGCGCTAGATGGATTCTGTTCTCGCAAATGGCAGGGTGACTTGGAAGAGGTGCAACATGAAGCTCATGAGCATACAAGGGCGGAGGTGTTACCGCATCGTTGCGTCGAGGCTGTGTACATGGTGACTTTGTTACGAGATGGGTTTGGTTTCCATCCGTCGTCGAGGGATATTACATTCACGCAGTGGGTAGATGGTAATGAGGTAGAATGGAGCCTGGGTATGGCATTGTCTGAGTATGCAACGGAAAGACGGAAAGAAGGAGAAAGAAGCACAGCCATATGATTATCTCGTGATCATATTCCTAGTGTAAAGAAATCAAATTGTTAGAGCTTAAAAGAGTGAAGTCTCGCCCCCACTCTCTTCCGGCACACTGTCATAAAAGTCTAGGTACCCAAAGATGGAATCTTCATCGTCAATAATTGGCTTTTCGTCTTTTCTTGCTGGTTGTTTGAACTCACATATGTTCGCAAGTATCCTATCATTTACCTTGGCCTCATCTTCCCACTTTCGATGGTTGTACGTTGGTCTTGCGGCCTGTATTCGTTTGAGAATTTGCTGATTTTCTTTCGCAATACGTTTCCATTCTCGCTTCCGACGCTCCTTATTCTTGGGCTTGGAATATTTGATGCTGTCGTTTGTACAGTCGATATCGCCTTTGCACTGCGTGGGTGAAATAGAAGTGGCGGACACAGGCGAGAAATGTCATTTGTCAGTCGCACGGTACACTCAGATGTTCACTTGAAACTCTAGAACGATCCCTAGATGAAACTCACCCTCATTATATGCGACATTTTTTCGAGAAGGATGCGGTTCTCGGTCTCAATTTGCTCGAATCTTTCCTCCATAAGAGCATTCTTCTTCGCTTTCGTCTTCAGATGAGAAGCTCCACGTGGGCATTTGTTATCGATGTTGCTTTTCATGTTTTGAAGCTATGTTGTGGGCAGAAGATGAGGTTGATCAGAAAAGAGCTCAGATACACATCTCGTGAATTCAGAGATAAGTTGTGTCTCACCTTTTGCTTGTGGCGCTCCTGACATCTCTGAACATGTCTTTCCATGCAAGCTTTGTTTTGCACGGGCATTGCCTTCCTGCCACGGTCCATGATTGCCTTGTGATGGAAGCGTGTTGAATGAGATTGAATGAGAAAGAAGAATAGTGGGTGCATATTCGGTGTTCTCTTGGATTTTCCATTATTTGAGAGCAAAAATCGTCATCACTCAAATTTTTGAATCTTGCCGCCGCCACCACCCCGCGACCCAGCACTCTATTCTGTTGTCGACGCTTGCCATTCCGTACTCTAGGATCTCTGGGGAATTGTCATGACTCGAAGATTAAGGATGTTCCTGGGAAGCTCGAAAGATAAGAAGGCCACGTTCTGGATACCCCTAAATTCCTGTACATACCTACGAAGAGGACCGGCAAGCGTGACTCGTCACAAACCATCTCCTCGCTCGCGATTGTTTCTACAATCTACCCAAGCATGCCCCAATCTGCGGAGAAGACAATATTAGAAGGCTGGGTAACCATCGCACATCGAGTTCTGTCATAGGAGAATATGCCTGAAGTCAAGTACGCAAAGCCACAGTACGGGTCCGCAAACGGTGTGGAAAATATAGAGGACTTTGCATGTTAAAGGTTTTTAGTTATTAACTTCATGTATAATTAGCCATTCACTCTATTGCGTGGTGCTCCTTTCACGAATGATTTCCAGAATGGACGCACGTTTGGTGTGAATACTTCGTTGTAAAAAGATACGAGATTTCCTCTCTTTGCATTGCTAGAGGGCAGCTCTGACAACTTAACCTCATAAAAGATGGAATTCAACGTTGATGTATCATAGAATCTCTCATTCATTTCCATGTAGGCGTCCTTTATCTTCTGAAAGCCAACTGTTGGTGCAAGTTTCATCTTTGAGCACGCAAGATACAAACTGCAGAGCATCAGCTGATCTGGATGTCGATCGATAAACATGTCAACCCTGTGGTAAAGCATGTTCACAAATACCATCATTGCCTTTGAGGCGACGGCTGATGTTTCTGGTACTGAAAGATGCACACATAGAGCAAGTGTTCGGCGCCTCGAGACTTTCACTAGATTGCGAAGGACGTATCTTACAAAGATGCGCTCCTTATCATTCGATGCTGTGCTGTCGGCCTCTTTTTCGGTACCTGTAGGGCAAACTTCTTTCCAAGTAGTTGGATTTTGTTTCAGTTTGTGAATCATTCCGATAAAAGTCGAATCAACGTCGCCAGTCATTTTAACGCAGCTGTTCATCCACATCAGCCCAAGCAACATTTCTTGCAGTCGACGAAGGCTCTGAATGATACGGCTAGGAAGAGCCATGCCTTGGTAAAATGATGCCGCATACTCATTTCCCGGTGACAGTGCTTTGGAGAAGGAGTCGATCAGCTTGTAGTAAACTATGGGGCAAGTGCCGATATCTTCGATCAAAAGCGATTGATTTTCTGTGGACAACAGAATATCATGCTGATGACCGGTACTCAGATGACGTGCTTTATGAAGACAAAATCTACACAGCGCAAACAGTGAGCTATGAACTCGCACGTTCAGTACCATGCTTGGATTGGCATCAGTTTTTCGCTTTGCTGCCTCGTGGTGAAGGATGATCTCTAATGCAGCAAAATAAAGCCGAAGAATAGCGCTGGGCATAGGATGAGTGGTGACATAAGGAACGATATGATCCCCAGTTTCTGAGATTATGAACCGGCAAGCCGTCCCAAAATCTCTTGCCGCCTTGGCTAGGCAATAATTCAACATTGGCAACGCAACCATTTCCCACGTAAGTGCAGATGGCTTAGTGCTTCCATTGGTTTGCGAAGATTGCTGCGGGAGAGAGGATGCCTGAAGATAGACCTTGAGCCTGTGCGAAGGTGCTAAAGAACACGCTGGAGCGGCACCGGATGAAATGTGTGAGATCCACTTTTTCAACTCGTCTCGCTCTGCGCCAGATAGGGGCGATTCTTTCCAGCCACAAATTTGGATGGCGTTCAAACCATCCGTTGGAGGGGGCATCGTGCGTTCCGCTTGGTGATTCCTATAACAGATCGCATGAATATCGTTTTGGCTACGATCTGCACCATTCGCGTTGGTGTCGTTGCTTTCTTGGACTCCATGATGCTTCAACGCGAACGAAGCGAGCATTTCTCGCTCCGACAAACGTAGCTGGTAAAAGCCATAAAAGTGATCGTACGTCCGCTGTTGGAACCTCGGTACTTGCCAACCAACCTTAATTGCTTTCTCGACTGAAGGTAGATGGGAGGCGATACTCAACAACATCTCTTTTGCTTTTTCTACCACGATGCTTCTTTGCCTTTCCTTCAGCCGTGACAAACACGTTTGGCGTTGTTGATGTGACGAAATGCAATATAACAACGCAGCAGGGGCATCAATTTCGTCTGGGCCCGCCTTCTTCTTGTCATCAACAAAAGGCAAAATGCTCGTAGCCACAGCAAGGGCTGTAGTGTTGAGTTCGCTCATTCCTATGACAATTTCTTCGTCCGGAACAGTGTATTTGAGCAATTCTTCTATGGCGTTTTGCAAATACTGCTTTACATCTCTAGGGTCTCTTTCCGGGCGAATCCGTTTCGGCTCCGGGTTTTCTCCATTCGATGGATGTAATTGCGTCAACATAGCCGCAAGTACTAAATCGATACATGCCGCTTCATGTACAATACGATATCTTCGTTCACAACTATGTACGTCTGTGCCGTCATCCTGCAGCACAAATTGACACGTTGTTCGTGAGAGAGCCCATGCCAATTCTTTGGCTGTGTCCTCTACTAGTGAGTCGCCTCCAAACAGCAGTGTATTATCGGTAGAGGCCTCCCATAGAAAGTCAAAGTCCATGAGATCTTCAAGATTTCGCTGAGTATTGGAACATATGCTCGTTAGCGTGTGAGATAACAATTTTTCGAACTGCGCAATATAATGTAGGGATGCTACGCTCCCATTATTTACTTCACTAATTGGCATGCACAAACATGATCGGAAGTAATTGTAGAGATTGACCTTGGTTTTCTCTTCGAATTTGCCTAGCATATCGGAGCATTGTTGCTCAATTATTTGCACTAGAGTAGAGGGGAGATTCATCAACCGCTGATATTGTACAAAACGAAGGGCAACCGAGTCTTCAGAAATTTCGATATTATCGTTCCCCGCACCATTCGTCATTCTGAGGAAAGACTTGGCCGGTGCGGATAGACTTTTTATGGTTGATACCAACAACGCTGCGACGATCCAGGGGTCGCAAGACAAGTTGCACGCGGATAGAGATTTTTCCGTGCATAAATCATAGAATAGCCTCCTATCCGCCTCGGACAGGAGACCGAATATTCTCATCACGTCGTCAACTCCGGCGATCATGCTTGACGTGGTTGGGTTTGGCGACGGGGGAGAGTGATAGGGCGGCGGCGCGGTGCGGAGTATTGTAGGTGGACAATCAATACCATAGAGCAAAATGGTCGCCTCCTCGGGATGAGTTTTAGGTTTTGTTGGTGCCATTGAAAAAGGTTCCCTAAAGGAAATTATTCCCTTTCGTTATGTAACCATTTCGTCAAACAAACAATTGGTGTCACAAATTTATTACTCCTACCACTCGAACCTACGATACTCGAAAATAGGGTAAACATTTTAATCCCTCGTCCTTTCGCCATTACATACTCTTTTTTTGGAGGATTTGAGATGTCCAGCGTTTTTTTGTCCATCGTTTGTCCATCGTTTTTCTTTTTCAGGCTTCCCTGCTTCTCTCATGGCACGCAATACAACACCCACGCCCACGTCACACTCATTACCCAATCATGCCGGCTGGCGGCTGGCCGCGTTCCCGGCCATGAAACACTACACATCATCACCATGGCGCACCTCCGACCTCAACGCCAATTGCATCAGCAACTCATTCCTCTATAGAGTATAAATACACTCACTAACCCAGTTTTTCACGGTGAATCCATTGGTACCCGCAGCAATCTTTCGTCCGCTGCCGTTTCGGAGATATTAATACCAAACATACCGTGCACGACATGATCGGACTTCTCCCCGACACCTCTCCGCAATAAACGTCTCGATGTAGATGATGACCCCCGACACTAACTTCGAAATAGACAATCCCGCCGAATGATTAGTAGAATTGACTTGTTTCAATGACCCCAAACGTGACAATCATCACCAACGCAAACAATCCACATGAGACGCTCGGTGTGGAGCGCTCGGATGATTTTTCGCAACTCACTGTCTACACACAAGACGATCATAATAAAAGCCACTTTTGGTTGGTCATCTTTCTCTTTTTACAGCGCTGTCCAATCTCGAGCTTGGGCCGACGGGATTTGGAATGCGATGGGACCTGGACGATTATCCCAAGCAGGAATTGGAATGGGATGGGACCTGGACAACATTAATAATGACAATCTTGGACAACATTAATAATGACAATCTGCTGGTTAACATATTAGCATCTGATTGGGAACAAACTGTTTGAATCATCGCAGCAGCAATTTGACGCTGAGTTTCCTTTCTGTGATGTTATGTTTGTAAAGTTGGGAATATTATCCTCTAGAGTTGGGACTATTATCTGGGGGTGGGTCATTGAAACAAGTCACAAGTCTTATTGATTGTCTCTTTCTTCCGTGCATCCAAGAAAAGAGCATCACCGTAAAGCGCAAAAGCAGCCCTCTGAACACCTGTCTGCCAGGTGAACGCATCAATGTTTCCAACAGAATCTTTATGGATCCTAAAGTCAAACTCAGGAGGATCTTATCTCTTAAGTAACTCCAACAGCTGGAGCACCTTCCACAAAGTATCACCGGATGAGTTAGTCATCACTTGATTCAGTATGGATGATCATTTTTCGGTAGCATCATCACTGGCAATATAAGTACTAAATTGAGAGAGCATACTGTCACTGTCATATGCATTGACGCATGGAGTAATTGGCGTGAAATACGACTGACTGCTGAGGCGCTTCTGCAGTTCTGCTGGTATCATGTACTTCTGCAGTAGCAGTATCAATACTAGAGTTATTTGGTGCATTCTCCACGTGATCTCCGTTGTTACTGATGACCAACTCCACCGATACTTCCTCCTCTTCTGCTGTACTGCTCTTTTTTTCCTCCTGGTCATGCAGCAGATTGACCTGCTGCTCCCCTGGATGCTTCCTGTTGTTGTCGTCCTGAGTTGTTGACATCGTATCTGTAATAATGCAGCATAATATTATCTTTGATTCTTTCTCTCTCTCTCTGGAGAGACATGGCATGACATACTTACTTCTTACAGGCGGCGCGCATGCATGCAGCTAGCGGGAGATAGCGGGAGCGGAGACGGGCCCGGCCCGGTGGCTGTTGGCCCCGCGAGAGAAGCAGGGAAGCCTGAAAAGGGGAAACGATGGAAAAACGATGGACAAAAAAACGCTGGACATCTCAAATCCTCATTGTATTATCCCAAGTCCCAAGGCTTTTAATAGTGCGCTAGTGCGCAGCCGCACAAAATTCGTGGCGTTCTCAGTGGTCTCATTTACTCATATTTCTCTCTTCCCCGCTTCTCGTTACTCATGTTTCTCTCTTCCCCGCTTCTCTTTTCTCTTCCCCCCTCCCCCGCCCCTCCTCCACAAGATAGACGGACCAACATAAATGTTGATGACACAGCACTTAATTATTTGGAGAGCAATGCTGCTGCTTCTACTATTCTGACGTAGAATGCATAGCCGTCTGGGCTCTGATTTTGGGCGCGGGTCCGTGTGTTTTGGACGAAGCCATGGCCAAGTTGGAAAAACTTCGTCATCTACCTGCACTCAAACTGGAAGGTGATGACAATATTGTGGACAAGCTGAAGCGTGGATGGACTACTTATCGCCAGAAAGTTTTGATGGTTCATTCCAAGTTTGAATACAAGAAGGATCACTCGGCTATTCTCTCTTGGCACTACCAGCAGTATCTCCGTCTTGATGATGAGCTCGCTGAGGATTCGAGGAGGAGTAAGAGTTGCAGGTACTGTGGCTGTCGCTCAAGGCAATGTAACTGCAACAGCAATTTGCGTCACTATTGGGAAGCAGCTCAGCTGTTGTCCCTAGTCATGCCTTCATCAGGTGCTGCGGAACGGGTCTTCTCACTCCTCAGCAATCACTTCAACCAGCACCAGACTCGTACACTAGCTGACCAGATCTTCCTATCCCTTTATCTATCATACAACAAGCGCAAGTTGTGAATGTTGTTGTTTAAATGTTACTAGAAATCATACTTATTGATCTTCTACCTTCTATTTAACCCTCTTCTACAAGCTCTGAAGCATCCTTGACATCGGCGCACAAAATATTTTGCCCGATACGATATGTTTAAAAATGTTGCAATTGCGCACTATAATCAAAAGCCTACTATTCCCACGTTGCACAGGTTTAAACTCGTGATCAGATGGACAAGATAGGTTTGCACCCCCGTGACCAGATTCGGACCCACAGTACCTCTAGTTCTTACTCCTATCTAAAATCTAAAATAATCGTATGTACGTATCTATTTACCATACTGTACCATACCATACAATATTTTTATCGATCAATGTTGGCGCGCGCGCGCGTCGGGGAGGCAGCCGATAGCCGACGCCAGCTGGCCGACGGGAAGGACATAAACATAAATTTACATGCACAACAATGAAGTACATCTCTGCCGTCTTCTTTGCGCTCTTCGGAGCAGCAGCAGCTGAGAGTTGCCCGGACGACTTGCCAGGGAAAGTTGAACTCGAAGGTTCTGGTCTTGCCTTCCACTACGGTATCTTAGAGGCCGATCAGGCACTCTGTGGCAAGCTTGTGAGCAACGATGAAGCTTGGGTTGGATTTGGTGCACAGCCCGCGGGTGTCATGCAGATGATTGGGGCACACGCAATCATCGCACTTCCTCTTGCAGACACAGTTCTACAGTACTTACTTACCGCAAAGACTACTCAAGGGATCGTTCCCTTCGAAAGTCAAACTATTTTAGAATCTAGTCTCACACAGGAGGACGGAACAACCGTAGCAACATTCAAGCAGCTACTTAGTGATGAAGGCGTTGTGCTTACTTCGGACAACGTTTACTTGTTGGCAAAAGGGTCTAGCAACGATTTCGGTTACCATGCCAACCGAGGCTTTGTGACTCTTGATTTTGAGACGAACGTTATTTCTTCATCCACTGGATCTACAGAAGCGCCAATGACCACTGCTGGTACAGAAGCATCTTCTACCACTACTTCCACTGGTGGTACAGAAGCATCTTCTGCCACTACCACTGTCGCTACTGAGGCACCACCAACTCCCACTCTTGCCCCCAGCGGTGCTTCTATTCAAAGGATTGGTACTGTGTTGTTTGGAGGCTCCTTTCTTTTGATTGCTGCTTTGACGATCTAAGTTTAAACTCTTCGAATGGAATCATGACTGTTCCTTTTGATTGTCGGATTAATTTTAACCAGAATTGACTTTAAACTACTGAATTATTTCTATCAGTCTATCTTGCTAATTATGGTAGCGTGATTTCACTCTTTCAGCCATTTCAAGACGCGCTGTCTCTAACTGACACTTCTCCAGTCATCTCATACCGAGCATGATTACTCTCTATCTCATTCAGCGGATAATGATAATTTATCATCACCCCAAAGCTAGTCATCATCCCTTTTAAAGATGTATCAGCCAAGTAATTCAAACGAAACATTTCAGCTCCATTTCGAATGTGAAACTTGGCCACAGGGCAAAGGGGACGACCGTGATGAGTATCAATTGTTAGGTAGTAGGAAGCAAGTTTGAGGATAAGTGGCTTCAGGAGAGTTGCAGTTTGTGTGTCATTGTGCCATTTTGGAGTTTTGAGCAGCTCTAGTAGCGAATCGAGCGGTGACTTGGGTCGTCTAGATGAGAATACGCTCTCCAGCAACCGCAACTCTTCCTCTGTGAAGATCCTTGCAGCATCATGAATACTCTGCTGGATGGCAATCTTCCCCTTCAGCCACTTGCTAAAGTTTGGAATAGGACTCAATGTGCAAAATGTATCAAGCTTTGGCAACTCCTGCTGCAATTGCTTTACCACTGATTTGATCAAATGGTTTCCGAGATCAACGCCCGCAAGCCCAGGTTCAGTATTTGTAATCGAATAAAAGGTGGCACAAGTTGCATCATCTTCAGTATCAATACCTTGGAGTATCCTCTCTGATCCGGTTTGTATATTATCCATACTCTTTGGTATCTGCTGCAGCAATGAAACGTGAACAAACACTAATGGCTTGTGTGGAAGTGCAGGATGGAAAAAGGCAAAGCATCGCCTACCTGGCCCTAATCTTGTGCGCAAATCGTTCAAACTTTGCAGAGGATGCACTGCCTCTTTCAATGCAATTTGTTCAATAATAGCCGCAGGTGTTTCTTCATATGTAATTCGTTGAAGATTGAGAACTCCCGGCCTGAACAGAGAGGTAAGAATTTTCTGTATGCAACGTTCAGCTGCCTGTAATTTACTCAAATGCTGTATAGATGAGAGCGTTGTTGCAAAAGCTTCTTTAGTCTTGTCGTTCTCGTCTTTTTCCTCTGCCTTTTGAGCAAATTTCATACAAAATATGACATCTAGTATATCCTGTCGCAGTTTCACAATGAACGCAACACCCAGATCATCAGGTGCTGAGTGTAGGATGTACTGAAAGGTACGTTCATATTGTGGTGTACAAAGATCACGAAGTCGGATTATTGATACGTCAGTATATGAAGAGTGACTTTGCATAGCTTTTATTGTAGATGACACTTCACTTGTATCTGTCGCGTACTCATCCAAAAGCACTTTCATGAATTGTTGCTTTGGGTCTATTTGTTGCGCATCATCATCTTTTCTCCATTGAGACAGCGACTTATTCGGAAGAGATAAGTACACCCGACATAAATTTGATGTTAGATTTGCTGCTGATACTCGTGTATCTCTCTTGTTCTGTTCTTCTCTTGTAGGGTGAATCCTTCCAACTTTGTCTCTGCTAGAAGATAATTCAGAACGATCTGAAATGTCACGGAATGATTGTAACAAGAAGTTGGTTTCGTCAACAGTCGAGCCTCGAGTGGAAGAGAACACTCTTCCTCTCAACAGCACACGCTGGTGTTGGGTGCAGAGGAATAGCCGTTTGAACATTGGGTCGTTGTCCCCATTATTTATGCTGTTGTGTTACCGACGAGATATCTACTCCACGCCCGATGATTTTTTGGCAGTTCCAGGCAGTTCCCTTTTTTCCCCTCTTTCTCAATCAGCATGTCATAATGTCCACAACGCTTCCACAACGCTGCGTGAAGACCGCTATGTATCGCAGCACCAAACGCTCTCCTTAATCATGCCAGCAGGAGCATCTAAATCAAAGAAGTCAAAGAGACAAGCTGCTCGTGGACGAGGACGTGAGTTATCATCCAACTCAAAAGCCTTATCAAAAATCTCAGATTATACCGCTGAAACTACAACGCCACCGAAAGATCGAGGCCCAAATGTTATCATTTTAAGTTCAGCAGGGAAACCCATTTTTGTACGTCACGGTGGTGACGAAGATAACTGGTCATCTGCATGCGGTCTACTGCAGGGACTCCGTGCAAATGTCTTATCCTTTGACGATGTCGACTCTTCCCTTGGCGAAATACAATCCATTAGAGCTGGGAATACGCTGATTGTATTCCTAAATACGAAGGCGTTGATGTTGGTAGCCATATCAGATGGGGAGAACGGGTCTCAAAGTGAAGGTTGGCTCCGTCTGCAACTCGAGTACACATATGCCCAAGTGATCTTCACCTTAACTGATCAAATTCAATCAATTTTTGAACAATCCCCAAGTTATGATTTGAGGACAATGATGGGACCGAATGTAGATGCCTCTCTGAGGAATTTACTTGATCAATTCGATCATCACGATTCAGATGAAGGCAAACAATGTGAAACTGACATTTCAGCATCATCTTACAGTCAAGGGGCTGCCACTTTTTTGACAGCGGGTGTTGAATGCGTCTTTCCATTAAATCCTGAGCTACGGGATAGCACATCTCAATTACTTATTGATACTTGTCGGGGCGACAACACATTATTTGCTCTGCTTGTTGTCGGTACACGGCTCGTAACGATTGTTCAACCATCCAATCCAACATCCCAACTGCACACTTCTGATTTACATCTAATTATGACATTTGTTGGGAGACAACCTGGGCTCTTGACAAATGAACTCTGGTTTCCTGTTTGCCTACCGCGGTTTGACTCTTCTGGTTTCCTATACGCATACACGAGCTGCTTGGATCCGGTGCACACTGGTCTTAGTATTGTATTGATTTCTGGGAATAACAGCACGGAACAATTTAAAGTGTTTCACTCCGCTGCCGATGAGGTTAGATCTAATCTCCGGTTGCCTCCTATCGGTAGTGTCAGAAGCTCCATGTCATCTAAATCTTCGACAGGGGACGATAAGGAGACCGCCACTAACTGGAGTGATATACAGGATGACTCCGACTCTGACTATGATGATGACAACGACCGAAGAGACAGCATTCTCTCTCGTATTAGTGCGAGTGGAAAAAGGACAAGTGGTCAGGGCATAGCACCAAGACCGCTATTGGGGGAACGACAGCTTTCCATGACTAATTACTTGACACACAATCCCCGGCCAAGACCAAAAGCAGCGGAACAAAAAGAAACTACTCAAGATGGCCCGTTTCTAACTGCACTGAAAATAGCCTTACTTCCACAGCAGGAAGATATCATGAGTCAGTATCTGGAGTTGGCCTCGGCAGTGCATTTTACTTTTCGGTGCGACATTTATGTTCAGGGCAGCAGTGAGACTTCCACAGAAGGAATGTTGACGCAGTGTTTTGGACCGCCTCTCTCATTCCCCTTCACAGATATCCAATCTCAGCGGAAGGTGTGGGATGTTTATCAGCGTCTTTCTCTGCGTCTTCGACTTGGATCATCGTCCGTTGAAACTTGTTACGATGCTCTGGATATGTTTCAAGGACACGGTAGTAGCAACAATCTAGGAGATATTACCAACGATTGTCCAATGCAAGCTTTGCTTGAATCACCGCCGAATGTTCACGGGGTGACATACTTACAAGAAGACAATGAATGGCTGTACGTTGGTTTAAATGGAAAGTTCTTCGAGCTTTATGCGACACTTCCTGCTACAGTGAAACCCAGAGAAGGAACAGCATATTGTGCGAGACTGGTGAGGAAGTTGATGGGAGATGAGCGGATACTTTTTCTATCAAATCCTCTTACTTGGAATTCTTAAATTACTCTAATTCCTGCTCATTGAAGATGTAGATAAACCCATTACTAAATTGCGGCAAGTTCATACAATAAACAGGCATGGCTCTAGGCTGACGAAAAGGATTCATGGTGAGACTTTTCCTTGCTTTGCTTCCACCCAAACTGGCGCAATTCAAGCCAGAGTGCTCGTTGTAGTCAGTGAAAACGCCAACAACATTAGGATGAGTGTTAAGGTAGTTCACAACGTGTCGCCAGCTTTCGTACGCATATAACCCGGCATTCAAGCCAAGAATCATATCGGGTGATCCATTTAGATCAAAATCGGGGTCGACGCTTTCCCCATATGTACCAGCAACAATCGTCAAGGTCAAATTCGAAGTCAACTGCAGCGATAAACTCTTCCCACCTTTTGAATTTTGTGGCAGCATATCTTCTCGGACAATCCACGTCATGTCAACTTGAACACTCTCCTTCGGCAGCAAGTAACCTACCTCTCGAAAGAGATCAATAAAGTTTAGTTCTTTCTCAATCCCGACTAAGTGAACTCGAAGTGGCCGCTCCAGCATTTTGGATACAGTGAGAGGGACACTTCCATAGTGTTGAATAGCATAATACAGTGTAAGCGGAAATGTTTCAAGGAGAGCCACAGGGCTTGATGACGGTATTTGCCTCAGCTGATACCAGCCTTGCCATGAATTCAGTATAGGGAGGCCGTGGTCATCTGAATCATCTGTTGTGACATGTCTCTCTTGTGGGATCCATTCTATGTTGTCTAGTGCAAATCCTTCCGCAAAAGATACGCGATGGAAAATGTCGACGTCTTTTGCGCTGCTACTTTCTCCTCCAGCCCAACCATGTAGTTCGGTTGTCCACCAATTCCGCTTTGAAGTGCCTTCCTGTGATGCAATAACGCCCAATTTCTTGAGATAGATTTCGTAGACATTCTCAGAAGTAAAGCAATCTTTTTGAAGCAAAGGCGTTTGCCATCCTGAAAAATATGGAAACGAAGATAACTCATCCCGATGATCAGCATAACGCTGCCACGTTTTGCACAGACATTGATGAGACCAAGCTAACTCCTGACATTTCCTTGGTGTGTCACAGAAATAAACAGCTTCGCATCCTGGGCAAAGAGTTGACGCAGGGCCTCGACAATGCAAACACAGTGGAATCTTGGTAAGCACCCTTTGCTCTGGCATGCTACTGCTACGAGAGCTTCCATCAGAAGCCGATGATGAAGAATCATCCGTTTCTTCGTCATCATCAGATATTTCTGAACGCATCATGGCATTAGCCAGGGCAGCAAGAGATGCACCATCATGATAATTCATTTGCGCTGCATTTTCTAGCCACTCTGGAGATGTAGGCAAATTGACATCATTGAAGGTAACCAAAATTTCGTGTCGTAGATCTGGAGAGCACTCGCATGCATTTTGTACATCACTTAAACACAAGTCTAAATTCTTCAGCTGATTGGACATATAACCCAGCCGGCCAATGTACACATCACCAGCGAACCTTTGATTATGTACACCACATGCCATTGCCAATCGAGTCGCACGAATGTTTGGATAACTTGCAGTAGATTGAGTGATGTTGCTAAAGGAATATGCAAATAATCCTGCCACACTTTCAGAGTTGCGTAGAAGGGCCGTTTCAACAACTACCGCGTTTTGTTCTGCAGCTCTTGATTCCAAACAAGATGGGATGGCGTCACCAAAGTTTTGTGCATTGGTCTTACTATTGTTTTCAGGACCTCCAATCTCTTCAACTGTGAGGGGGAGAGAATCGTCCCAACTGATCTTTACAATACGAACCATTGTTGGCCAATGGTTTACACCAGATTCTTAGTCTCACTTAATATAGTATTCCTTCTATTTTGTAGCCTTCCTGCCTACGATATGCATGTTGATTGGTTGCAATTTGCAATTTGCAACCACCCTGTCTTATTAGCCTGTCTCGACTTCACAACATCGTTGATTGAATATTATGTATGATTGATGGTTGCACGGCACTAAAGGGGGAAATGCCCTCTTGCCCCAAGTCACCCCCAAGATAATTAAGTCTGGGTACCAGAGACATAATTGATGTTCAATATTTCCTTTTCATATCCGTTTTGGGCATCTCTAAAATTATTCCGAAAGAAGTGCCCTTTTTGTGCACGAAAAAGAGCCCTCTACGCAGAAGCAGAGAGAGACGAGAGACCACGAGATCGATGATAACAAGCAAAAGAGGAAGTCCGAAGGTGAAGTCTCCATAGGAGTCCAATAGGTATGGTTGGCAACAAAATCCTGGTATTGCATGGAAATCGTCAGACAGGCGAGCTGCTTTTAGGGCGTCTAGTTAAGCTGCAAAATGCAGTAGCGAAAGAATTCCAATTTGTAGCACCAGATGCTCCTTTTTTATTTGCTGATGGCGATGATGACCTGGAGGAGAGTCGTCACGACAGCAATGATTTAGAGTCGTCTCTGCGGTGGCAGAGAACTTGGTGGCACCGGAGAGGAAACGTGTATCATGGGCTCGAAGAATCGATCACGATGATGGAACATCTTTGGAATGATGATGGTGGCTTTGTTGGAATTTTAGCTTTTAGTCAAGGCTCTCGATTTGCCCACATCATTTCAACACTGCACACTGTTACTAATGGTGACGCGTTTCGAGGTTTAAGGAGTGTTGTTCATGTCAGCGGGTACATCAGTCCAATGCCAACAAATTTTATGACTCATCTCGAGGATCAGTGGTGCCAATACAACAACAACTTTCACTTTGATGAGAGCATTAGAATATCACTGCCAAGCTTGCATGTAATGGGGTCAACGGATAAACTCGTTTCAATTCAAGAAAGTAAGGAATTGTCGGATCTATACAGTGAACCCATGATTCACATTCATTCCGGCGGCCATCATGTTCCAGTTAAGGCACGAGACATAGAGCAATACATAATGTTTTGGAGAAAGTTACAATGCTTTGATGAACCAGCCGTCACTTGCACACACCCTGATGAAGAGCACGCCCAGGCACAAATCGACGAAGTTTATGCTCTCTCGCAAATATTTCCAACATTCCGACTTTTGTCGGAAACAGAAATCAATGACCCTGATAATGCTGATCCTGATGACTATAGCCAGGAATGTAGAAAGTATGCGCATCCAATTTGTTATACAATATTGCTACAACCAGAAGATGAGGAAATGCAGCAAGAGCTCTGGCCTCCAAAAACAATATCTCTGCATGTCAAGTACCCACCTGACTACCCAGACTGCCCACCTATAATATCGTTACAGCATGAAATGAACTATTTCGAGTTCTCAAGTAATCAAAGTGATTTGTTAATGAAGAAGCTAACACTGACAATAAATGATGAGCAAGGCATGCCGTGTGTGATGAGCTTGGTGTATGCAGCGAGAGATTTCTTTGGTGAGGGTGGACTCGCAAAAAGGCCAGCTGCTCTTCAACAGGAGGAAAAGAGTGTCAGTAAAGACGAGGCGATCGAGAAAGAGTTGCAAGATCAGTCTTTTGCATCTTCTCTCCAACCAGCAAGTGGTGCGAGAATAGAGAAGTGCCGTAGAGAAGGGTGGCTAATTGCGTTGAAAATGATGGAAAACAAATCTAACAACAGTGGCAAAGGTGGATCGTGGAAGCAATTCACAATAGGACTAGTAGGAAAGCCTTCTGCCGGGAAAAGTACATTTTTCAACGCAGCAACAGCGTTTGCTCGCCAGCGAGGGGGGATTCCAACAACAAAGAACAACGGCAATGAAGACGAAGATATTATAACTTTGGGCGGTGCAGCTATGGCTCCTCATCCATTTACAACAATTGATCCAAACATTGGCTTTTGTTTTGTGCCGACTATGGACGGCTCTTGCCCTGAAGATGATGAAGAGGGCTGTGAGTTCCTTTCCAAGCTTGGCATACCACTTGGTTCTTGCCATGGACGAGTAGATGAAAGGAGATTGATCCCAGTAGTGTTGAAAGATGTGGCTGGATTGGTACCAGGTGCTTATGAAGGTCGAGGGAAAGGGAATAAATTTCTTGATGACCTGACCGATGCTGATGTCTTGATACATGTACTAGACGCCAGTGGGAAGGCAGACTCAGAAGGGAACAAAGTTCTTGACATCATCAACCCAATTAATGACCTTGAATGGATAAGCAATGAAATTGTTGCATGGGTGTTCACGAATGTGAAGCAAAAATGGGATAGCGTTGTGCGTAGGGGCAGGTCGAAGTTACTCGGACTTTTCAGTGGATACAAACAAAGTCAAAGTTTTGTCGAGGATATTTTTACTGCAGTAGAGAATTTTGTTAGAGAAAACGATGGCCGCGATTCTGTATTTGACAAATTGGAATCATTTGATGAAGGTGATCTTTATCGTCTAGTCAGCGCATTTGTTATGGCACGGTTCCCGATGGGGCTAGCACTCAACAAAAATGATATATTGTCATCAGCCCCATTCATTGAGGAAATAACGTCCAAGCTACCAATTCATGGATGCTTCGTGGCGCAAGATTTATCAGCAGACAAAGAGATGAGGTTCATTCGCCACCACATTCTCCATCAATCAATTGCATCTACCGCATCAAACTTCGAAGGGTCGGTGTGGAGGTGCTTACAGAAAGCATTCTCGTTGCGGAGTCCTGTTCTAGTCTTTCCTGTTTCAGAAATGCAAACATATGCACCACTTCCGGGTTTGAATAACTTTGCGACTAGGGATCCGTCACTACCCAGCAAAGGGTTCATAAGCTGCCTCGAAAGTGCTGGTGGGACAGCTCCTTCGAACTGGGACAACAACAAAGATATGTACGTTATACAAGGCAAGAACGAAATAAAGCCTGCATTGCGGGATGTGATATTGATGAAACCAGGATCGACGGTGAATGATGTCTTCTTGACACTAAAGAATATGAAAGTGCTGGAAGGAGAATTTGTCAGAGCCGAAGCTGCATCTAAACTAGGTGAGAAGCCGAAGCTGGTCTCAAAGTTGGACATCGTTGGAAATGGCAATAGAATATTGATGATCATGACAACGAAGCGACAGAAATAGTAACGGCCTAAGTATTCAAGTGAATAGTGCTACTTGCAAAACCCCGAACCCAAAGTTTTTTAGTAATACTCCAACGCCAACTCTTCAGGCTCCATCAAGAATTTGGGCGCGAGGACTGGTGCCATCGTAGGCTGAACGCTCGCTTCACTAGCATCGTTGAGCTTCCAAATAATAATACCCGCGATACCTCCAGCAACGGCAAGAATGATGGTGGTGATGAGAGGACGATAGCGGAAGTATGCAACAGCCGTTACTGCACAGCAGCATACTGTCCCAACGATCAAAGCTACAATGAAAAAGGCAGCACCACCCAAAGCACCGAGAAGAGGCAGAGTCGACAAAAGTGTGGTAAAAATACTGAACAGCATCATCCAGCCAGCAACCAAAAGGATCCAGCACAATATACGCAACATCTTTGTCACATTATTTTCGTCGACCTTAGCCATCGAGATCATTTCCTTGAGGTCATGCCTTCCAGCACGGACCATCCAAATCACGCCAAGATCATCAGTGATTTTTCCGCAACATTTCTCGTCGTGGACCATCTGCTTATCGACACCAAACTTGTGTTCCCGTACTCCTGCCTCGGGATCGGCATCAAGGAGTACTTGCTGCACAATGAATGATGCGTCAAAGCCATCGGCTATGTACTCATACTTGATCATAACGTCTCCATTCGTTGGCTGGTCTCCCTCCTCAACCGTGGTCTAATTATGATTGTGGATGAAAAGACAAATGTTAACTCTTCTTCAATCGAAAACGCTGGAACAGAGTCACATTATACTTACCAAGTTGCCATAACGATCCTTGCGCAGCTCTGGAAGTGATTCAATATGATCAGGAATCAGTTCTGCTGGGACTTGCATCCAATCTGACTGGAAAACAGCCTTCTCGGTCATGATAATGTCACTTGAAAGTCCAAAGCCACCAACATGAGCAGATTTCGAGACAGAAATGCCGTGTGGACTCTGACTCAAGTCTACTTGCTGCAATAATGCTGCCATTTGAGGCGGAAGGTTTGGTGGCAGTTTCACTGCTGGTGCGGCAGTAACGTCAGATGGACCAGATTCCGTCACAAGCTCGTCCCAGATACCTCTTGAGTTAGAATCATTGGGAAAATGTGGTAGTGCTCCTTGAGGTCCCATTGGTGTCCAGTCTTCCTTGATTGTAAATGTCGTAGTAGTTGTTTGACCGGCTCCTATCATGTCATTCTTGGTTTGCTGAGCTGATTGCTCAAACTTCTGATAGATAGAGCAAGTTCTCTTGATTACCAAAGCCTTGGTAAGCGGAGAGGAGATGTTAAGTGATCCCGAATTCAAGTCTAGAGTATCATCATCAACACTAACCGTGCCTACAAAGTGAACGAGATCACCCGTGTGATCGTCATTCGGTAAATCAGAATTGTCAATTACGACTGCTTTGTTCTTGCAAAAGTCAATACGACGTAGTTCCTTGACATGGCGGCCTTCATTCTTCCACATCAAACATGGAGCGACGCAGATAAGTATCAAGCCGATGATGGTCAACCCCAGAGATTCTTTAAGCTTGCACCAGGTGTTGCACCTAGTTGTCTCCGTAACCTGGAGACGACGCTTGAGAAGATCGACTTCGAAATCAATGAACTCCTCGGCAGCGTCCACCAGAGTTTTGGGCTGAGCGTAAGATGTGATGGTGCCGACATCGACATCGTTTACTTGGACTTTGGAGCGAACATTGCTACGAAGCTGATCGCCACTCTCACCGGCAGTGCCTACAACCGCAAGAGCCGCAATTAGGAGTTTGATTGACCGTAGGACGGCCATGGTTGTTCGGTTGTTGCCTACTTATTATTTATTAAGACATAGAGAGCGAGGGCGGAGCATTTTTTTGTTCTTTATGTCACAAAAGAGGCGGAGTTGGACTCTAAAACGAAATTCTGTAAAATAAAACAACTCTCGCCTCGTCGCCGCTCTCCTAAAAGTAAATGGTAGATACTCCTCACTCCTCTCGAGCAAGCGATGGCATGGGCATGGTGTGATGTCACTGCCAAGGTCAACGCATTAAACTGCATCGGTTTGTAACTATGATGATAATCATAACGACTACGGTCGTTGCCTTTTTCATCTTCTTCTTATTTTTCCTCTACGCATGCGTCATTGCCGATCCAGAAATAAGCAATGTCGGGCGATTTTGCACTAAATTATTGCCTAAATTGTTGTACCAACAGTTGGAGAAAACAGTGGGGAAGAAAGTTCTGTCACGTTTGGAAACATTGAAGGATCATGCCTTCCAACTTGTCTACCTCACAGTTGTGCTGGGTGCATGGTCCATCATGTTTTGCTACGGCTACGAAGAGATTGAGAAATCCAATTATATCAATACCAATCATCAATACTCTGGATACATAGTGTTCCTAATGTGCATGTCATCATTTCACTACGCATGTAATACACCACCGGGGAGCGTCACGGCGACAACGATGGAATTGTTTGACCACTATGACTATGACAATGTTTTGTACAAAGACCAACTTTGTCCAACATTGAAGATACGCAAAATTGCTCGAAGCAAATATGATCGTTTTTCACGGAGACATGTGCCTCGGTTTGATCATTTCTGTGGCTGGATCAACCAAGCCGTCGGAGAACAGAACTATCGATGGTTTCTACTCTTTTTGACTGTTCACGTTGGCATGTGCTTCTATGGATCTTGGGCAGTCTCCAGAGTACTCTATGGCGAAGTCATGGAGAAGGATTTGCTAAATGCTTCATTTTTCAATGCCATTACAGGGGCTGAGGTCCAAGCCGACTGTTGGATTGTGTTCCATTACTTGTTTCTCAGACATACACAGCTGTGCGGAATTTTCGTCCTCATGTCTGTGATGTCGGTAGTTCTTTTCCTATTTCTAAGTTTCCACTTGTATATCACTTCCAAGAATATGACAACAAATGAGGTGAGTGAACATTGTATCATACTTTTACCATTGGTCTAACCCACAACATGATTGATTGCATATTTAACTTTATCGTTTACCAGTTTTTCAAATGGAAAAGCGTCCGTAGATGGCATAAGAAAGAGAAACAAAAGTATGAACAATCGTTACAGTACGCTGCCGGTAAGAAAGCAAACCATAAAGCATCTAATTACCCTTCTCTAGTCCCAGGGGAGTTGTCAGACGTTGATGTTGGATGCACGGGTCCGAGAGGAGAATTGTTACATGATTCTGCACCTTCCGTGACTGACAGTGAGGTTTTGGATCCTGGGATGCTGCCGACGAACATCTACGAGTGAGTTTAGCTTCAGTATCAGCTTGCTGCTTCACACAAACCTCATTTGCCAACAATTGCTTTTGTCAACACCATTGTTATCATCTCAATACCGCAGCAAAGGTATCATTGCCAACTTCAAAGAAGTGTTTTATCCCTACTCCTTCCGTGAAGAAGCGATACAGCGATACAAGTCTTCATTGAATCCGCGAGGATCATCGACGAAGGCGAGGGAGAGCAAGCCAAAAACAATTTGATCAAAGTATGAGGAAGATCTTACTTCGGAATCATGCTAATATATCATAGAATGTAAACAGACAGTAACTCGCCGTTATATTAGGAAATTCTAGTCTAAAGAGAGCTAGTCGTTTTTGCCAGCGTACAGTGACAACGTCAACCAAGGCGTGGTACAAACTAAAGTACAAAATATCAACATGAACGTAAACATGTCAAAATTGGAGACCTCAAACTCAAAAGGTCACAAGAGTGTATATACATGTGTGATCCAGGTCATAACAGAGAGAGATTAGTCAATAGCGTTGACTTGACTGAAAGGCATCTCTCTCCCTACAAAATCTGACTTGGATCTCTAGCGAGGAAACGAAATCTCGATTGGAACATCCTCAGCTCCAGATCGATTGAGGTTGCCTTGAGGGGCGCTCTTTGCCATGATTGAGCGCATCTGACTCTCCTTCATAATGTTAGCGGCTTGAGCGTGGTCTCCTCGCTTTTCGTATAACTTGGCAATCCCTGCCAATGCAAAAATTACATCGGGATGAGAGATTCCAAGAAGCTGTTCTTGGATCTTGACGGCCTCGATGCGAGCTTGGAGAGTAGGGTCCACATTCACATTGCCGTCCCAAGGGACCCCGTAGCTGTAGTAGTTGGGAGGTGGACCCATGGGAGGAGGATGAGAGGGCTGTTGTGGAGATCGCATATTCATTCCCACCCCTTGAAACGATTGGGTCAAACATTGCTGATGCTGAGGCACTTGCGCACGGTGATCAACGCAAGAGGAATGTCCTGCAGCGGTGTATTGGGCGTACAGTGATGGGTCAGAGTGAGAGTGGGTCATGCTTGCACGACCACGATAGCTGTAGTCGTTGCGGTACATAGCATCGCCGATGAGTGCATCAGTACGAGCACGTTCCGGTGGGGCGACAAAGTCCAGGTCAAAGGAAGAATGATGCATATCCGCCATAGGATTGATTTGCTGGCTATCTTCTCTTGTTGATTCTCTTGTCGAAACCGTATGGTCTAAAGATATCTTGCGACTACTGTCCATCTTTGTATTTTCTTCATTTATGGAATTCTTTCGACGGTTTGTAAAGGCACGCTGCAGCGTGCGGGGAAAGCTGCTGCTGAGAGCCATCGTTGGGGCACCGTATGTTATAACAACATGCGTTTCGTAATAATGTTTTAGTTTCTGTGAAGACCGGGTTTATTATCTTGGTGAAAGTGAATGGGTTGGCTGGCACCTGAACGAAGATGGCGACATATTAGCATGTAAGTATGAAGGCAAAAGCCAGCTGATGATCGGAATTCTTGCATGCAGCGTGGCCTTCTGCTTCTCTGGTTTCATCTTTTGAAAAGGAAGAGAAGGACACTCGGGGGTCGCGGATGCGGAGAAAAAGGAATATGAAAATGCATGGAAATGAGATGAATTGGCCTTACTTACTTCACCGCGGTAGCGCGCCAGAATTTGGCTAAATTTTTAGTGAATTAGCTCGTAATGAGACACACGTCTGCTTCAAAAAAGTTCCGCCACACCACGAGAGCGGCACGCGCAATGGCGAAAAATCCGAAAAAGTTCTACAAGAGCAGCCCTACCTTGCTCAGAACAACCATTACCATTAATTCAATAGATGTCAATTGCTTAGCGTTTTTGCGGAGCATCTTCATCACG
>JALLBH010000255.1:0-36103 GCA_036940005.1 Skeletonema menzelii | reverse complement strand
CAAAATCGTAGCGGGCCCCCAAAAAATGGCGGGAAAGAAAAGGGGGCTCCGTTAATAGGGTCTATCATTGTAACGGCGGAGCAATGTTGGCCATACTACCATAGTTATTAGCAACAACACCGTCTTTATTGGTAGCGGCACATTCTATCTGACCATCATTGAACTGCTGGAAAGGCGTGGTGACCTTAATTTCCATTTTATTAGTTGCTGTGCCCACTCAAAAAAAGGGTCATTGTTGCCCGTCGATATTCCTGAAAGATTCCAACAGTAACTAACTCCTCAAAAATGTCCAATAGTAACGACCAGTCAAACGACAACACCACCAATGATCCACCCAAAAAATCCTCCGGCGGATGGGGCTTCAATAGTCTCAAAGAAATGGCCGACAAAGCCAAAGAAATGTCGAGTCAAGTGGAAGAAAAAATGAGGGCACAGCAACAGGCTGCTTTGGCGGCTCAAGAGGAGGCACAGCAACAGCAGCAACAACAACAGCAGCAGGGAGGAGGAGTTGGATTGGGAGGTAGTTTAATGTCACGAATACAACAGGCAGCTGCATCTGGGAAATTAAACGGTAGTGTTCACGGCCCTTCTACTTCAGAGCCACAACAACAATTGCCACCAACCACACCCCAACGCCCCACCAACAAATCCAACGATTCCAACAACAGCAGCAATAATCCAACCACACCCAAAAATAATCCCACCACACCCCTCTCCGCCCGTTCACCCGAAGACGTCTCCAAAGAAGAATTGCTCGAAATTCTCAAAAAGATGAATACACGTGTCAAATCCCTCTCTCAATCTCGAATGCAATTGGCCGAACAGGTCAAACAGGCGGAAACACAGCGAGAACGATTAGTCGAATTGATGAAACGGGAGGTGTTGGATGAAGTGGATTATGAGGAGGCACGATCCAAGATGGTGGATGCGTTACAGAATCAAAAGGAGGGGATTGACAATACAGCAACAAATAATGGAGTACCTGATGAAGTATTAATATTGCAAATGGCATGGAGAGCAAGTGATGAACGACATCAATTGAATTTACAACATATACAGAATGAATACAAGGTCATGACGATGCAATCTCAGGCGGAGTTGGAAAAGGTACGGAAGAAGGTTATGGAGGAGAAGGATGCGGAGATTGCGAGGATGAGGGAGGATATGAGGGAGGCATTGGAGAATGTTAGTCGGGATGGGGGGTTTGCTACTCCTCCGTTGCCCGAGGGTGCTGCTGCTGCAGGTGGTGGTGATAATGCTGAGGTGGTGAAGGAGAAGGAAGAACAGATTCAAAAATTGAAAGAAGAGAATCATTCATTGAAAGCCAAGTTTAAGGGTCATTTGGAGAAAGTTGGTCAATTCAAAGAACGAGTGGCGGTAGAATTGAAGAATGCGAGGGAGGAAGCTGCCAAGTCTGCCAAGGAGGCGGAAGATGCCAAACTCGCTTTGGAACAGAATGCTACGGAATTAAAAGAAGCTGCTGCTGCATCTACAGTACCACCAGAAGTGTTGGCAGAGAAGGATGAACGAATCAAAGAATTGGAAACTTCTCTTGCTGAGTTGCAAACTATCCATAAGGCGGAATTGGATCGTGCAAAGGAAGAATTGCAACAACAGAATGAGGAAAACTTAAAGTCAACTGTCGCAATGGAATTGCAAAATGCCAATGAAAAGTTCCAACTTGAATTAGAAGAGGCTAAAACCAATGCTGCAGAGGAACGTGAGGAGGCAATGGAAAAATTGCGTTGGGAATTAACTCAAGCTGCCGAAGAAAAGTTATCCGAAGCAGTCATGACTGCCAAAATGGAGGCAATTGATTCGACATCTGCAGAATTAACTGCATCGTTGGAGTCAGCTCATTCTGCGGCAATGGCAGAATTGCAACAATCTCACGAGGAAGAACGGAATAGTTTGATTGAGAAGTACACAGCTGAGATTGGTGAAATTCAATCGAATAGTCAAGTTGAGTTGGAGAAGATTCGTTCGGAGGAGGCTGCCAAGTATGCTGATGAGATGGAGAAATTGCTTGAGGAAGAGCAATTGAAGCATTCGGAAGAATTGGAACAATTGAGACGTGATCTTGAAATATCTGCGGCAAGTGGGCTTGAAAGAGTTCGTGCCGAGGCAGAACAGGAGCGTGCATCTGCGGTGGAAGATGCTCTAATTCAGCTGAAGGAGAGCCATGTGGCGGAAGTTGAGACAGTCAAGTCTGAGATGATTGCAATGGCCAACTCGTCGCAATCGGAGCAACTTGAGCAACTTGAGCAACTTGCTGCCTCGAATGCGGAACGAGTAGAACAGCTGATGATGTCTCATAAGGAGGAGCTGGAGCAACTGCGGTCTGAGATTGAAGCGTCATCTTCTCAAGCGATAGAGCGAAAGACTGAGGAGCTCACGTTGTCACATGCAGCAGAGTTGGAGAGTCTGAGAAGTGAGCTTGAGTCTTCTGCAGCCGGAGATCTTGATCGTGTTCGTCAAGAATCAGAACAGGAGCGTATATCTGCTGTCGAAATGGCGACAAATGCATTGAAAGAGGATCACGCTGCACTGATCGAGAAGATTAAGGCAGACATGATGGCAATGGCCAACTCATCACAATCTGAGCAGTTACAGCAGCTGTCGGCATCTCATATGGAGGAGGTGGAGAAATTGCGCTCTGAACTGGAATCATCGTCATCTCAGGCGATAGAGAAGAAAGTCGAGGAGCTCACATCAGCTCATAGTGAAGAAGTGCAAAGCATCCGCGATGAACTTCAGTCTTCTGCGGCAAGTGAGCTCGAAAGAGTCCGTGCTGAGGCAAAACAGGAGCGTGCATCTGCGGTGGAGGAAGCATTGACGCAGCTGAAGCAGAATCATGCGACTGAGATCGAAACAGTCAAGTCTGAGATGATTGCAATGGCCAACTCGTCACAGTCAGAACAGCTAGAGCAGCTGACGGTATCTCATAATCAGGAAATTGATCGACTGCGCACCGAGCTGGAAGCATCTTCTGCCCAAGCAATTCAATCCAAAGTTGAGGAGCTGGCATCAGCTCACGCTCTTGAGCTCCAGAATACTGTCGGCGAGCTCCAGAGTTCGGCAGCGGCAGAGCTCGAGAGAGTCCGCGCTGAGGCTGAGCATGAACGCGCGTCTGCAGTAGAGGCAGTCATGAACCAGCTAAAAGAAAGTCACATGACTGAAATGGAGACGATGAAGTCAGACATGATGGCTATGGTCAACTCAACACAGTCTGAGCAACTAGAACAGCTTGTCGCATCTCACAAGGATGAGCTGGATCGGCTGCGTTCTGAACTAGAAGCTGTATCCGTTAACACAATTGACAAGAAGGTGAAGGAACTCACATCAGCTCACGCAGTCGAATTAGAGAACCTTCGCGGGGAGCTAGCGGCGTCAGCGGCAGGCCAAGTCGCGCGTGTCCGTACCGAGGCCGAGCAAGAGCGTATATCTGCGATAGAGGTAGTATCGAATCAGCTGAAAGAAAACCATGCTGAAGAAATTGAGAAGGTGAAGTCGGAAATGACTGCGATGGCCAATTCATCACAATTAGAGCAGCTTGAGCAGCTGGCAGCAGCTCACAAGGATGAGTTGGACCGGCTGCGTTCTGAATTTGAAACTACATTATCACAGGAAATTGAGCGAAAAACTGAGGAACTGTCATCAATTCACGCAAATGAGTTAAACAACCTGAGAGAAGAGTTAGCGCGATCATCAACTGAAGAACTAGAACGTATTCGCAATGAATCTCGACAAGACCGCGAATCAGCAGTCGAATCAGCGACAATGGCAATGAAGGAGAGTCACACAGCAGAGATCGAGAAAGTAAAATCTGAGATGATAGCAATGGTCAACTCATCACAATATGAGCAGCTAGAACAAATGAAGGCCTCTCACAAACAAGAGATGGAGCGGCTGCACTCTGAAATGGAAGTATCATCGTCACAGGCATTAGAAAAGAAGATCGAAGAACTGACATCAGCGCATGCCGCTGAGCTGGAGAGACTTCAGGCTACTGCGGCGAGTGATCTTGAACGCGTCCGTACAGAGGCTGAGCAAGAGCATTTATCCGTCGTTGAGGGGGCATTGAATCAGCTGAAAGAGAGTCATGTGGCAGACATTGCGAAGGTAAAGTCAGAGATGATGGCAAAGACCAATGCATCACAATCTGAGCAGCTCGAGCAGCTGGCTGCATCGCACAAGGAGGAAATAGACAGTCTTCGCTCTAATTTGACATCGGCATATGAAGCCAAGATCAACAGTTTAGAAGAAAAGATTGTGGAACTGACAGAAGCCTCGAGTAACATTGAGGCAAAGAATGAAGAACTCGAGAAACTTCAGGCTGATCTGAAAACTTCAGAAGAAAAAGCGGCGAAGGCTCTGCAACTCGCGAATAAAATCAAAAAGGCCGCCACTGAAAAGGTCCAGACTCTCAATGAAGAGAAGATGAAGGCTCTTGCCGACGCAGAACAAGGAAAGGAAGAAGCTGTCGCAACGCTGCAGGCTGAGATTTATTCGTTGAGATCAGTTGCGGAGCAGTCAAAGATTCAATTAGAAGAACTGCTGTCATCATCTGAAAAGAAGATCGAAGGGTTGAATTCATCACACCAAAACGATATTCTATCCATACGCAGTGAAATGGAGGCGCTGGCTGCAGAAAAGCTTAGTCGCGCACAATCTGAGGCTGCAGAGCGACACGCTTCTGAGATTGAACGCATTACGTTAGAGATGAAAGAGAACCACGTAGCTGAGACTGAGAAGTTGAAATCAGAGATGGTGGCAATGGCTGACTCTTCACAATCTGCACAGCTAGAGCAATTGGTAGCATCACACGAAGAGCAAGTGAGTCGTCTACGCATTGAGATTGAAGAATCATCATCGCAAGCGATGGAGAAGAAGGTAGGAGGATTAATCGAGTCTCATGCTAACGAATTGCAGAATCTTCGATCCGAACTAGAATCTTCTTCTGCTGCACAACTTGAGCGTGTGTGCTCTGAAGCTGCTGAGCAACACACATCTGAGCTCGAGAGTGTTACTCGTGAGCTGAAAGAAGCTCACGCGGCCGAGGTCGAGAAGATAAAGGCAGATGTGACGTCAATGGCTAATTCATCGCAAGCAGAACAGTTGGCTCAACTTGCAGCTTCTCACAAGGAGGAAATAGCCAGCCTTCGTTCTACTTTGACATCGGAATACGAAGCCAAGATCAGCGATCTAGAAGAGAAGATGAAGGAGGCGAATGAAATTTCTATCGAAGCCAAAGCAAAGGACAAAGAACTTGAACAAGTCAAGTTAGATTTGAAGACTTCCGAAGAAAAGACTGCCAAAGCGTTACAACTTGCCAACAAAATAAAAAAGGCAGCCGGCGAAAAAGTCCAGGCGCTCGTTGAAGACAAATCCAAGGCTCTTGCCGAAGCCCAAAAGGAGAAGGAGGAACTTCTGGCATCGTTGCAGGCTGAGATTCATTCTTTGAAGGCATATGTAGAACAGTCGCAAAAGGAAGCTGGCGATATGAAGGCAATCTTAGACAAAACTATTGGAGCAAAAGAGGCTGCGCTGAGAGAGCTAGAAGAATTGAAGTCAACTGCCCCTAACAAGGACGAGCACAAGGCCGCGATGTTGCAAGCTCAGAAAGAGTACGAAGCAGCGCTATCAAAAATGGAAGAAGACCATAAGAAAGGGAATGATGCCAACCAGGCGAAGATGGCAAAGTATGCCGATGACCTGAAAGCATTCTACGAAGGCAAGTTTAAAACAATGAAAGATGAGAACGAAACTTATTTGAAGAAGATGGAGAGCGAAGCTGCAGAATACAAACAGAAAATTGAAGCGCTTACCAATGACTTGAGCACCTCTAAATCAGATGGAGATGCCTTACAAAATGCTTTACGTGACCGTGCCGCAAAAGAGAAGAAGTTGGCAGATCAGATTGAGTCACTTAAGACGAAGTTAGCAGACTCCACAAATGCGGCTTCAGCGAACGCCAATGAAATGTTGAAAGCACAAGAGAGTCTTGAGAGTCAAATGAAACAAATCAAGTCAGATAATAGCTCTTTATCCAACAAAAACGAAGAATTATCTGGAAAGCTGAAGGCACTCTCTTTGAATCTTTCTACACTGGTCGAAGATAAGAAGGACACTGAAGAGAAACTTGAGCGCTCATCGAAGCTATTATCAAAATATAAGAATGCCGAGTCCGAATTAAATACTCTCCGACAGGAGAACAATGTCCTGAAGTTAGAGCAAACAAAGGCAAACGGTGCGCTGACAAAGTTAAAGCAAGAACAAGACGCCAACGAGAAGAAGCACGGGCAGCGAACTGCGCTAGTGGGCATGCTTGAAGAGCAAGTTGCCGATTTGAACGACTCTCTAAGTGATACAAAAGCGAAACTTGAGGCGACTTCTTATGACTTGAGCCAGAAAGATGAGGAAATAGAGTCAATGCGAAGTGAATTAGAGAAAGCTACGACAGCGCTGAAAGAAGCGCAGAGCAAGGCCGAAAAGTCAGCTGTTGCAGCTCAGCAGAATACTGAAAAGGATTCAATTCAAAAGGCCAAAATGATTAAATCCCTTCAGGCTCAAGTAGACAATCTTCAGAATCAAATGAAAAAGAAGAGCGTTGCTGCGCAGAAGATGATCAAGGAACGAGAGTCGGAATGTGCAGAGCTACGCAAAACGAACAAGTATCTGCAGACAGAAGTTGACAAGGGCTCATTGAGTGATAGGCGTATTTTCGAGCTTGCAGCGCAACAGAGCAATAGAGAAACAGCTGCAACTGCCGAGATCGAGGTTAGAGATAGACTCATCGAACGTCTTACCGCTAAACTTGAAGCAGGAGATGGCGATCTTGCCAGCGCCGAGATAGCAGTTCAAAAGAAAGAAGAACAGGTAGAAGATTTGGCTCGAGTTCACAGACGAGAGGGTGTTAACATGGATTATTTGAAGAGCATCGTGGTCCAGTATCTTGCCAAGCCGCCCGGGTCTAGTGAACGAACAGCGCTGTTGCCAGTTTTGGCGACATTGCTCCAATTTGATGCTAACGACTACAAGGCTATCGAAGAAGGGAAGCACAAGGTCAGTTGGTGGGGGGACATAATTCCAACTTACATATCAGGACCAGCTGATGAACCCGCACCAGTGCCTCCACCGCCAAGGCAGACAGTACCTCCTGTACCTGTACCAACATCTGCTGAAGTTACGGTGTCAAATAATGCACAGCCATCGCAAAATTCAGCAAAAAAGACGTCACTACAATTTTGAAGTGACAATGTTCTTTTAATTTAAGATTCTGTTGTTGACATGTCTTTTTTATGCACCAATAGTACGATAGATGACGAAGACAGGAAGACAAAGCCAAAAAGTGCAGGCTCCTGTATTACAATGTATTCTTAAATAACATAACAGTATAAGTACGTAACCAAACCCGTAATCTGGAAATAATGTAAAATGTGAGATGGAGTAAAGGTCGGAGTGTCTCAAATTAGCTCTATGGAAACAATTATCTTCTGAAAATTATAATTAGAATGTCTAAATTATCAATAAATACAACCATATGTATAATTGTGATCAGTAGAAAACTAATTTTACTTAACACTTTCATAAACAATGTCTTGTTCAAAATGTTGAACTACTTCTGACTACTTTTACTTATTGAATAGATTTACTTGCACCCTTACGTAGGTACGATAGGCTAATCAAATCAATGCCGCATTTCCACTCCCCTGGATGGAAGAGGCTTATCAACGGCGCCATCTTTCGTCTTTTGTGATTCAAATAATGACTCACCAAAAAGCAATCACGAAAACAATCTCGATCTCGAGAGAAGTATCTCGATCCGGCAGATCCAGCAACAGCAACAACACCTCATAATCTGAAACTTGTCCTTCGACGAGTTCCGCAGAAGTCAATTCTTCCTTCAAGCTCTACTACCATCCAACATGTTATCTAAACAAGTCACCGCTGCGGCGATTGCTGCCGTCTTCACTTCTCTTGCCTCCAACGTCCATGGGCATGGGCATCTCGTGTCTCCTCGCTCTAGAAACTATGTCGCCCACCAGGATGGCAAGTACTGGCCAGCCGATAATACTACACCAGCACCGGAGGATTGTCCTCACTGTGAGTCATCTACTCTCTGTTCCGCATCGACTAGAGGACGACGTCTGGTGTACATATGTATACTTTTTGAACGAACACAACCTAACATGTTTTCTTCTTTCCCCTGTAGGTCTCAACATTGGCGGCACAGAAGCACGCTGTGGTTTGACCGCCGGTCGTAACTATGATTCTCCCAAGAATGCACTTGGAGGTGATTTGGCTCCTAATGTCCAAGCTTGCTATGCCGACGGAGATATCGTCGAACTTGATGTCATCCTCACAGCACACCACATGGGTCACTTCAGTTACAAGGCATGTATGTGCTATAAACGCTGGTGAAGTGGCAACCCAAGAATGCTTTGATAGCAATCCGCTCACCTTTGTGGAAGACGTATTGTATAGCAGTATGCCAGACCCAGACTATCCCAACCGTGCGTACATTCCGCGTGCAGACTCTGCAATCATCCAAAAAGACGGCGGTGGCGACTACAAGTTCTCTCATCGCTTCAAGCTACCAGCAGGTTTGTCTGGTGAATTAGTGCTCCTCCAATGGCACTACATTACTGGAAACAGTTGCTTGGCCGACGAAGGCTATCTCAACTACAACTTTCCAGCAGGCTTCGAACCAAATTCACAGCTAGGTGTTTGTGAATCAATTCCTCCCGATGGACGTGGCGTTCCTGAACAGGTGAGTAGCTTTGGTCAACATATCTACGTGATTATAATGCTATATACGAGACAAACACACACTAACATTCGTCCCATTGTCACCGTTTCTTCTATCCAGTTTTGGAATTGTGCTGAAATCAGAATTTCTAGTGATTGCGCAAGCGAACCTCCTCCTCCATCTCCTCCTNCAGTTTTGGAATTGTGCTGAAATCAGAATTTCTAGTGATTGCGCAAGCGAACCTCCTCCTCCATCTCCTCCTACGGCTCCTCCTCCTCAGACAACTACGCAGGCCACTACCACCACCACAACACAGAGTACTGGAACAACTACAACTACTACAACGTCGTCGACGACAAGTGTATCGTCTCCACCACCTCCGGCTCCTTCAAGCTGTCCTGCTGAAAACAATGCTTGTGGACCAAACAATCCTTGCTCCAATGGCATGTGCTGCAGTCAGTGGGGCTATTGTGGTACTACAGAAGGATACTGTGGAGAGTGCTGCCAAAGTAATTGTGATGGACAGCCTCCGTCACCACCTAGTCCAAGCCCACCCACTCCAAGCCCTCCTACAAGCAATCCTCCGCCATCTCCTCCTGGGTTTAACTATAATGCCGAACACGGAGAAGATAGTCGCCTCATTGCATACGTTGGGAACTGGCAAGCTTGTCCCACTGATGAGCAAATTGATGCATATTCGCACATTGTAATTGCATTTGCAGTATCCTACACTTGGTCTCCAACGAAAAACAATTGTGATGATCAATGTCAAGTGCCTAGTAGCCTTCCACTCTGTGGTAATCAAGCTCGCCCTGACTTGATCGAGAAGTGGCGTGGAATGGGCAAGAAAGTAATCATGAGCTTCGGCGGGGCTGGAATGGGTGGCTCGTGGTCAGGTGAGTTCAATGGCATGTAAATATGAGTGAACTAGGCCCTCTTTTTTGCTTCGATTCTAACGGAAGACGATCTGATTTCATTCCTCTTCAGGTGATTCAAATAACTGCTGGGATTACTGCTTTGGCCGCGAGGATAAACTATCCACTGACCTCGTCAACATAATCGAAGATCAGAGTCTTGACGGAATTGACATTGACTACGAGTACTGTTACGATGTTGCTGGCAAACAAGCTGGTAGATGTGCGCAACGCTCCAGTCTCTACTCTGATGAAAAAGCTCAGCTCTTCTTGAACTCAATGACTTCTTTGCTCAGGACTAAATTGGATGCGCTTCAAGCTAGCAATGGATACAGTCGCGGCCGCTATGAGATCACCCATGCTCCGATGGATGCCGATCTCGTCCCTAGCAATGGTCATGACTCAAAGTACTTTGACATTCTTCACGAGCGACGTGCCGACCTTGACTTCCTGATGCCTCAGTTCTACAATGGATACACTCGTGCTGGGCAAGATGGTTTTGATGGCACAGGAGCCGGATCTATCAGGGCTTCTGCCATCTACTCATCATTGGCGAATGGCATGTTTGACAATGAGCCGAACAAGGTCGTGTTTGGACACTGCATTTCTGACTGCTCTGGTACAGGCTCGAACGTGAACGCTTATCAAGCTGTCCAAATTCATCAGGAGATCAAGCAGTTCAACAATGGGGAGTTCGCTTGCAATGGAGGAGCTTTCTTCTGGGTCGCAACTCATGACACTGGAGGAGGGTGGTCAGATCAAGTGGTGAGCGAGGTCTCTTTGAGTGCTGGCTGCTCAAATTCTCAGACTACATCGAGTACTGTTACAACAACAACTACTACCACCACCACAACTTCAGTGACGGCTGTTCCGTCCAAGGCTCCAACTTCTCCTCCAACATCTGCTCCTTCGCCTGAACCAACATCGGTTCCTACGACATCTCAGCCTACAAAAGAACCAAGTGCTGTGACTTCTTCTCCGTCCAAGGCTACTACTTTCTCTCCAACTCACCAGCCGACGACTTCCATGCCAACTTCTGAACCAACATCCGTTCCTACAACATCTCCACCGACTGCTGAGCCGACGGTTGTGACTCCTGCTCCTACTCAGACAACTCCTCAACCCACAGATGGTACACCAACATCTGAACCGACACCGCAGCCGACGCCTCTTCCTACTACGTCTGAGCCAACAGCAGAACCAACTGTCGCGACTCCTGCTCCTACGAAGTCCCCTCAGTCNTCTTCCTACTACGTCTGAGCCAACAGCAGAACCAACTGTCGCGACTCCTGCTCCTACGAAGTCCCCTCAGTCAACCCCTCAACCTACTGACGGATTGGTAGTAAGCAGAGAGAATCGCTGTGGGCAAAGCGAGCTTCAAGCAAGAGAGACTTGTGGAAATGTATGCGAGTCACTAAGTGACTGCGGACCTGGAGAATGGTGCTGGGGAGTTCATCCCAACTACTGCGGATCTATTCCCAAGCGTGTCTATGTCGACCCCGTCCAAAGCACTGTTTGGACCCGCTGCGGCAAATCTGAGTTGGATGCACGGTCATTCTGTGGCGAGCCATGTACTTGGCAGTGCTCAGGAGAAGGGGAGACGTGCATAGCAGTTAACCCGAACTACTGTGATTCGGAGTACTACATCGATTCAGAGCCGACGTCCCCTCCCGCAACAACTCAGCCTACGGCAGAGCCAACTGCTTCGACTCCTGCTCCTACAAAAGCTCCTCAGCCAACAAACGGTGACGGTGGCGAACTTGTGATTGATCGACAGAATCGCTGTGGCCCATCGGAACTACATGCTAGAGAGACTTGCGGACAAGTTTGCGTTACATCGGCAGATTGTTCAGCAGGAGAACATTGCTGGGGGGTTCATCCCAACTATTGTGGATCTATTCCCAAGCGTATTTACGTCGACCCTGTCCAAAGCCCTGTCTGGACTCGCTGCGGCAAATCTGAGTTGGATGCACGGTCATTCTGTGGTGAGCCATGTACTTGGCAGTGCTCAGGAGAAGGAGAGACATGCATTGCAATTAATTCGAACTATTGTGATTCGGAGTACTACACCGAATAGTTTGATGATGAAACAGCTCCATTTCTCCAGATTTCTCCGTTACGTCTTCTCGTGCAATACGCATAAATCGACGCAATGCAATATGCATAATACTAAAAATACAAATTAAACCTAGTCCAACTTAGAGGACTTTTCGCCCTTTCATCCCCCACTCGTAATTAACATCTAGAGGTGACTATCATTTCCGAATCTTACCAATACCAAGTACATCAAGCACGTGCGCGTTCTTACTCTTCATCTTCCTCAGCACCATCCATTGGAATTCCCTCTACCAAGGCCTCACAACCCGCATAAGCAGCACACATCTTCTTGACATCATCCTTACAGGAGTATTTTCCTGTCTCAAAGCAACACATATTCCTCTTGCAAATCTTTTGACACGCCTTCATGTCTTCATTTAATGCGTTTTCAGAACATGCGACGATGACACGCTCAGCAGTCTCAAAGAGTTCTTGTTCATTCCCCTCTACACTGTCCCCGCCCGAAGAAAGAACAGAAGTGGGAACAGCGAAGCCAATGGCAAGACTAGCCGCAACGATGATCGCCGCGAGGGCCAAGAGGATCAGAGCTTGGCGAGCCATGAAACCCCCGCCTACACCGCCGGGTCCGTAGCTTCTCGCGGACCCAGCAGAATTTGACCTGGTCACTCCGCCCATGCCAGAACTATGACCTATTACTTCATCTTCGTCACTATCAGCCTCATCCACAAGGTCGGTTATGTCAACAATTCGGGACATTGCCTTGGGGTCATAACGAGATGATGGACCTTTGCTGGCGGAATCGGATGCTGATCGCTCACCGTGCACGAGGGAGCCGCCGTCGCTACTCATTAATGTGTCACGGCTTGGGCCCCAGTCAAAACATGACTGACGCCCGATGGATTTGCTGTCATCAAGCTCCATGCTGCGATCGTCGGTCGCCATGGTTGGACTTGTGTTGTGGGTCTTCCTTCGTTGTTTCCTCAAAAGCAATCACGATCAGGTTTTTCCTGCACAGAAAAAGTCGTTCCAGTGCCAGGCCATTCACGAATGAGACAGTAGATAGGTACACATGTAAGAGAATTAGACGGACAGAGTTGCAGGCATGCAGGAGAATCCTGGGTTGGAGGTTGGAACATATGTACAAAGTAAATACTGGTACCACGATACGATACTTATTTTACGATGCTATTGCAATAAGCTAGCCGTTGTGTACTGCACCAATCATCATTCAGACTTTCAATCCCTTTCCAGCACTATGTTCAATAGCACTTGCTTTGGCTCAAATAAATCTGGGTCGCTATTGTAGCTTGTGTCCATGTAGTAATCATCCATATTCACCTTTACCTTGTTTTCATTTCCAAAGCATTGCGATACAGCTTCATGCACCAGCCACCTCCCAAATGATGGATACAATCGATAACCAAGCTCTTGTAACAATAATTGTGAATTGAGTGAAACATCTCCATTCAGAGCAAGTGAATACTCGAGATCGGAGGAAACGTAAAAGTTGTCAGTTGTGGTTGATTTGGAGGTGGTCGTCCAATCTTCAATGTCATCATCTGGTGGTATGCTTCTTTCCCAAGAATCTATCAAGCCTTTGTTTTGCAGTAAAGTAGCAGCAGTATCAGATGCAACAAGAGCGTTTGTAAGCCGTTCAATGAGTGTTGTTTCTGGTGCAAGATCTTGCACTAGCGAAGGTTGCTCTTTCGAAGTAGATTTCAATATTAGCCTTCCAACATTTGCTTCAAAATCTTTCTGAAATGAAGGAAAGTATACTTTTTCTCTTACAAGTATTTCATTGTACACTCGAAAATGAACATAACAGTTGAAATTAAACTCTTCTTGTGCGTTTGCTGGATTTGAAGAAGCTTTGAAGAAGGATTTCCTCAGTAGCTTTGCTGTATCATTAATCTGTCGTAGCAGTGACTCTGGGCCTATTGTTGCAATGCTTTGTGTTTTCAAACAAGTCAAGAAAGTCTGTGTCGTTGTTTGAAGGTAGAGGAAGTATTAGATACAGAGATTCAACCATTCACCATTCATATCTCTCTCTATTCCTGATGACTCACCACATCACATTGTTCCAAGAAGTTCAAAGCGAAAACTTCATCTAATACGATGCTACCACCCTTAGATTGACTTTTGACAACTTGTTTTGATCTTTCATTCCCTCCTGCATCAATCACATTACGTTTCGGTTGGTTTCTCTTGTCACCCAATCCAAAATCATCCGAAAAGCGCTCCCATCTGGAATCTAGTTTGTCTATCACTTGTGCACCCTTTACAACACTTGTGCGTATTTGACGTGTCAACCCATTCATGGGTGCTTCAAAGTTATCACTTTCAGTGGCAGCAGCAACAGCAGGAGCTCCGGCTGATAGGCTAATGATGGAAGATGCCAATGTGGCTAGTATGTCACGACGACTGCGATCGCAGTTGCATCTTTGGTCTCGTAAGTGCACATTTTGCTGCTGCTCTTGTTGCTGGATATCAAGTTCTACTTGTTCAATAATTGAGTTGCTTCTGTACAGTTGCATAGTACTTCTTCTTCTTCTTGGTGCGTCAGTGTGAAATGAATGAAGAGAAAGTGCCAATGTAGCCGAGATGTTGCAGCATACAGCTACTGCTATTATCATCATTACAGTGGCTCCTACGAGACGGCGATGCATTATCCTACCATTCGTTGCTTATCTCAAAGCCATACCTCTCTCTAGGTCGGTAGGTTGATTAGTTCTGTTCCTACATGGAATAGTAGCGTTGGGAAGGTACTTCAGCAAATTTGAGCAGTCAGCGAGAGCGATCAATCAAGGATTCGCGGAAAGATATTTTGCGAGAAGTCAAGAAGTGGGTTACATGGGTAAAAAAATATTTGTTGTCTCTTTACCACTAGATGTCTCAGGTCTTTGAAAGATCTGCCGACGATGCTTCTGGAAAAGAGTTATTTCGATTTCCACCTCATCTCACAATGGCGTCATAAACCTAGCATCATCTCGCAACCATGTCTCTCGAAGAAATCAAAGCCGACATCAAGGCCCTCGTCGCCGAAAAGAGCTGTGGTCCCATCTTGATCCGCCTCAGCTGGCACGACGCCGGAGTTTACTCCACTGGAAAGCTAACCGGAGGCTGCCCCAATGCCGCCATGAGATTCACCGACGGCGGTGAGGGCACATTCGGAGCCAACGCTGGTCTTCCCACCGTTGCCCTTGATTTGCTCAAGCCCATAACCGACAAGTATGTCGCCTCCGGAGTCATCTCCAACGCTGACTTGTGGACCCTCGCCGCCAACGTTGCCATCGAGGCGATGGGTGGACCAGCCATCCCCACTCGCTTCGGCCGTAAAGACGCCGCCTCCAGCGCCGAATCTGTTGAGTCTCAAGCAGGACGTCTCCCCGACGGTGACAAGGGAACCGATCACCTCCGTGAAATCTTCCACCCCAAGGGATTTACCGATAAGGATATTGTCGCCCTCAGTGGAGCACACACCGTTGGAAAATGCCACGCCGATCGTTCTGGATTTGATGGAAAGTGGACAGAAGATCACTTGACCTTTTCCAATAGCTACTTCACTGAAATGCTCGCCAAGGAATATGCCGATGAAACTACCGCACAGGGATGTCCTCAAAAGGCACACAAAGCGTCTGGAACCATTATGTTGATCTCGGATTTGGCCTTGTTGGAGGCTCCTTGGCGTGAGACTGTAGAGCTTTATGCTAAGGATCAGGAGGCTTTCTTTAAGGATTTTACTGCGGCTTGGGTGAAGTTGCAGGAGAATGGATGCACTGGATTGAGTGATACCCTTTAAGAGATTTTGTGGTTTGAGTCAAATAAATTCAGATTGTGATTGCATGAGACTCATGAATGTGAAAACTCAATTTTCAATTAGAGGAGTAAGAAACGAACTTTGCTTAAAGGATTGTGTAGTTACTATGTAATCAGATAATATAAACTGAATTAATGTTCATTTTTAGAGAAGAGTAGAATACAAGTATTATGCTGTCTGACCCAACTCCCTTCTAAAGCTCATCCCATTTATCACGCCCTGGCTAGCTGAAGGAAAAATCACTCACACAACTGCATCATATATATATCTACCTTATGATGTACTCCACCTCAATCCATACCATACCATGAATCTCAACACCACCGCTGCTAAAATCAGTGCACCTGAGATTGAGTTCTCTCCCTCCCTTCAGCGCGATGCAAAGGAAATTTATGTAATCGGGCGCAAAGCTGGTCTAACTCAGGAAAATTGCGTCGCTTGGGTCGGAAAAAATGATGAAAAAATTATTGGAGCTCTACTCACTTCCATCAAAGAGTCAGGGAAAGCTACAACCTTTCTATCCGATGGGAGGAAGCTAACAGTAATCGTACTTCCTGCCGAGGACAAAATCAGTCGTAACAACAACGCATTTTCGCCACATGAAATCACAGAGTCTTTGAATGGATTGCAAACCTCCGCACGTGAAAACCTTGTTCAAATATGTGTCATTGACAAAGAAATTGACAAGTTCATGTGCCCCGTCGCTGCTGCTATCGGAAGAGCGATGCCGTTGTACCACTCCAAATCAAGCTTGAAAGAGTTAGCCCCTAACTCTGGTGTGATTGTGTCGTTTTACTGGGCCAATGCTGAAAAAGTACCATCTATTGCAGCAGCCGAAATTCCAGAGTGGAAAACTGCCTCAGCTGTTTGTAATGGGGTCCGTCTCGCGGCACAACTGGGAGATATGCCACCTGCCGAACTCTCTCCTGATACATATGCCGAGAAATGTCGGGAGATTGCAAATGGGTTTGCTGCGCAAGGTGTTACCTACACGGAAATGAAAGGAGATGACTTGAGACAAAATGGTTACGGGGGTATAATGGGTGTAGGGATGGCAGCAAGTTGTCCTCCTCGAATGGTTATCATGACCTATTCTCCTGCAGATGCAACAGAGCACATTGCGCTGTGTGGAAAGGGCGTAGTATACGACACTGGAGGGTTAGCATTGAAATCCAAAGTAGGTATGTGTGGGATGAAGCATGATTGTGGTGGATCTGCTGGTGTCTTGGGCGGCTTTGTGGCAGCTGTCACATTGGGACTTCCTGTCAAACTAACGCTCATACTTGCAATTGTTGAGAACGCGATTGGACCAGAAAGCTTTCGTAATGACGATATCTTGACGATGAAGTCGGGCAAGACAGTCGAGGTCAACAACACCGATGCGGAAGGCAGACTCATCCTCGCCGATTGTGTTTCACATGCATCAAATCAGCTGGGAGATGTTGACGTGATCTTAAATATGGCCACATTGACAGGAGCGCAGTGTATTACCACTGGAAGTTGTCACGCTGGTATCATGACGAGGACAAAAGCATTGGAAGACCGTGTTGTTGAAGCAGGCTTGCAATCTGGCGACCTAACCTTTCCAATGCTGTATGCTCCTGAATTGCTGAAAAAAGAATTCAAGTCAAGTGTTGCAGATATGAAGAACAGCGTGGCTAATAGAATGAACGCACAAGCCTCATGTGCTGGACACTTCATTGAGAGTCACATTGATGAAGCGTACAAAGGAGATTGGTTACATATCGACATGGCCGGCCCAGACAGTCGAGGTGAAAGAGCGACAGGTTATGGAGTTGCACTGATTCTTGGGCTTTGTAAGGCCCCTGGATTCTGTTCAAAATTGAGATAAAATTTTAACGATAGACAGGCAAGTCGCAATGAATAAAAGAACCTTTAACTTACACCCCATTAAAGGCTTGATAGCATCATCATAATAATAGTACATTTCATCGGTACACAAAAGATATTTTGCAGTTCAAACTACATTGCACCTCAATTTCCTTGTCTGATGTATTCTGGCCAAGGCATATCTTCACGAAGTGATTGCATGAGTTGGAAGTGTTTTCGTGGATCCTCTAAATAGTCTCCAGCTTCCTTCCACCATGGTCTGGCGTCTCCACCTTGAGGTCCTTCAAGATAATCGTTCGAAATTGTGGTCGATAACTTGGGGCCAAGAGGTTCGGCAGCCACAGACTCAACTCCAAGGAACTCAGAGACCTTGGTACTCGCCAAGATACCTCGGAATGGATTTGAGGGACTCCCTAGGCCTTCCCTTTCGGTGGGTGCCATGACTTCGTCTTCGCCTTCGAAGCAACCGTTATTGATCTTGCAGAACTGGTCAGGATTCATTCCTGCGTCCTTGGCGATCTGGTATACTTTTTCCATGCTGGCAGGGCTCAACGATCTTGAGCGAGAGTAGATGAAGCCACCCTCGTAGGTATTCTGGCGGGTCTTGCCATTGTAGTAAATGAATTTGAACTCGTCTTGGCCTGGCTCGTTTTCGCCGATGACATACCAGTTTTCCCAGAATTCTAGTTAAGTAAGAAGAGAAAAAGAAACATGTTAGTGAGCAAAAGAAGCATTCATTGAGACAACCTGTGTAGGTTCAGATAGATTTCTTCAATGCACTCACTTAATCCAAACATCTCTCCTTCCGAATGAGCTGTTCTCGAGTAAAGCTTCTCTTCACCATTCTTGCCCAGTGTTAAGTCATGGAGAGGGTTCTTCACATCATCAAACACCATTGTTTCGTGCGTCTGATACTGGTTGTACCCCACGCTCTGCAGACCTGATCCGTCGACCATGGTTTCCCTCACTCCACTTGGAGGCTCGGGACTTCCATCCGGTAAGTACCTTGGCATACTGAATTCAACATCCATTTGCAATCGATCGGCACCAATGTTCAGACTACCAAGAATGCCACCGGCCCTTGTATTCAACCCATCCATAATGCCACCCTCCGGTGCCGAGAACGTGTTACGTTGGCAGGCATAACAATCATAGTTGGGATTGTACCCCACCACCTTGTACCACTTCCCTTCCATATTCCTCAAATCAAAATTTTGCACTGTCGGTGCCGGACTGCGTGGTTCCTCACCATACGCATCAGCACCTCCTTCTAGAATTGCCACCTTGATGCATTCGTTGTCTTCAATGGTACACTTGAGCAGATTATCAAGGTTGGGGTTCCCATACCTAGCAAAGCATCCAGTAATGCAGGCGTTATCGCCAAGACATTTGGCTGTGCAGGTTAATCCCTTGCGACAGTCGGGATCATCCTGAAGACAAGCCTTGGCCTGAAGAGAGCACTTATTGGTAAGGCAGTTGGCGTCAACGAGAGAGGAGTCAAATCCCTTGCCACCGTATTTGGCATATAGTTCATCCTCAGCTCGGGCGGATGAAAAGTGTTCAGAGAACGGTAGATGAGGCAACAGTGGGTTGGTTAAGAAGAGTGCCGAGAAGCCGAGTGTCGTGCATAATGTTGCCACGTTCTTTTCCAGCTGCGATTTCTCAGTGGGTGTTTTGAAGATATTTGATAGAAAGTTATCATCGCCGCCATTTGATTTGGCGGAGAGTGGTTGACAGTAGGACTGAGCGGTGACCCCATCGCTGCTGCTAGACGTCGGCGAGAGTGGCGGTGCCGTCGATGCAGGCTTGACGAAGGCGGCAGCTTCATTCGTGAGCGAAAGGACAGTTGCTAGGACCAGAGCAGACGACGATGTGAACGTCATTGACCTTGTTCGTTTTCCTGTCTTCATTGATGCCATGGCTTATCTATGTATCACCTTGAGGTGACGCACAAAGTAAAAGAGTGGTGTGTGTCTTTATCAAATCTCTTTCAATCGAAAGAGACCAATTCGTATTCCAACGCACAACAAGATATGCTGTGCAAATTAGAATTAGATGAAGTGATAGATTTCCTTATCCCTCTCTTTTTATCAACAGCAGATGATACAAAACTATTACTATCAAAATCTTTATTATGGATGATCGATTTACTCAACATGCCGCGGAGGGGCAAGCTGGTCTCGTCTCCTTGAGTTCAACCGCAAAGATCAATGGCCTGTTGGCAAGAGTGTGACGCGAGCATTATCTCGGCAGTTGCTCATGACTCAGAATGGCAAAGTTAGATAAAGAGGGGAATATTTTTGCCCGTTTTTTATTTGTCAATTATTTATTGTAAATTTTCAAAGAAAGCTCATTTAGGGGGCGATTGACCCCTTATCTTGGTTGAGTCACCATTGAAGTGCGTATCTTCACCACATTGTTTTAGATATAAGGGGGATGTTTTCTTTTTAGAACAGTTGTTTTAGGATCCAGCCGGACAGGCCAACTCCCATTTCCGCTTTTCATTTTTACTTTTCCCCGCTTCCTACGCTCGACACAACACACAACTTCCATTGGCGTGTAGCAGTAGCTGTCCCTAGCCAACCCTTTGATCATAACTTGAATAACTTCAATAATGTCGTGGAAAGCATCTCTCTCACGCCATCTACCGGTCGTCCGTTTCTTTGGGTGCCCCAAAAGTCCGGCTAGCCGAGGAGTTATGTAAGTTACATCGAGCAGGTTTTTATGCTATATTATTTGATGTGATGTGCATCGGAAGAAACAAATGGCAACGGTGATTGCTGAAAGCAGACTTCATGTGCCGATAAAATCAACAAATTCATTTAAATTTCATGGAAATTTGTGATGCAGCTCATTGTACTATTTTCATTTCTGACATCTTCTTTCTTTGACACCGCTGTAATTTTTCTTTTGAACGAAACTGCTACACAACGCCCTTTCTCTAACTCTAAATCAACAGTGGATGGTATTCCAAAAACTACGAAGAGCTGAAAATGCTCAATCCTACCATGCCCCTCCTCCTCCGTTGCTCTGACAACGCCATGCCCGCCATCACGACAGAGCTATCCTTCAACACATCCCACCTCCTAAAGTACATGCTTCAAAAGAATAAATTCCAAAATACCGATGGTTCCATCAACGAGGAACGAACAGCTGCCGCCAAGAAATTCCTCGGTTACCTAAGCGATCCCCAACTCAAGAAGGAATACGAAGTAAGTCGATGGAACAGCCCAGGATTTGACCCCCAGCGTCCCTTTTTGGAAGATGATCAACCCGATTGGAAGACGGATCCCAAGATATCCAAAGATTTAAGCCGGTACATTGAAATCCATGATGAGTTGGAATCAACCTGGAATACGATTACATCTGGACCTGATAATGAATTCACTAGGGCGGAGAATGGGTTGCTGATGTGCCAACGTGTCGATTTATGGTGTGCGGGGGAGGCAGAGGTGGAGGCGGCGTTGAAACATTTGTTGAATTTGGGTAAGGAGTGTAATGATTTGGTGCCTGAGACGCCTGAATATATTACCGAGTTTTATCCTGGGGCAAGTGATCTTTAATTGATTAGTGTATGTCCATGGGGGAGGTGTGTAGTAAAGCGGAGGGAGGGGATTTTGAGAACAGAGAAGTTTCTTGAGAGCTTTGAAGAAGGCAGGTAGTTAGCGTTAACTGCATGCTGAGACTATCAACAATGATAAAGAAATCTTATTAGTGTACACAATTACGTGATATTCTAATAGTAATGTTATGTGAGTAGTTTCTGGAGGGGATTCAGAAATGAAATGTTGGGTCGCTCTCCATGCGTTGTCTTGATGGAACTAATGCAATAAATGTCATTTATTCTTGCAATTCTCTATGTTGTTGGCGACGGTAGGTCTCACAAGATTGGAAGGGGTCGCTCCATTCATTTCGTTTGTTACAAAATAGCAAATTCCAACAGCTCTTCATTAAAAACACAGATGAGGCTTACGGGACCTCTCGAAGGGCCACTGCTTATCCAAAAAGGCCTGAATTCGGACCCTCAGAGCTTTAACCTTCAACCATCAACCACAACTTGAACAGGCGTCCGTTCACCGAGGTTCCTCGGTCCTCTCCCGTCCCACTCGACCGACCTCCACATTTGAATTCAATTCAAAATCTCATGACACAAGCGTCGAGTCAGAGCTATATAAATAAATAGACTTGAGTATTTATTGTAAGATAGCAGCATTGTCGGCTGCCCGTTAGAGTAGTCATGAGCTGCAGAAGAGGAGACGTCGAATGCGGTGAAGCATCATGTTGCGCAGAGAAGTGGCAAATCAAAGAAATAATGGTGTCAGCACGAAGTCAAGCACCATATCTCAATTCCATCCATGAAATGTGGGGAAGCGCCGAGCTGCAAACGATGAGAAGAACTACGAGCCAACATGCTGGACAGATGGGTTTCTCATCATGCACACCTATAATAGAATGTTGTCAAGACAGATCGACGTCGAAAAGAACCAGAACTCGCAAAGCAACAAAAATAAAAAGTGCAGCTCTACTCGCATTGCTATTCGTGAGTCTGTGTCAGTACGCAACATCTTCTTCCATGTCACCTATGATACATGGTAGATATCCTTCCAAACCAGAGAGGCGGAAGAATAACACAGGTTTCTATTACGGTCTACGTGATGAACACATCTGGTGTTCGTCGACATCACTATCAAGTATACGACCTCCGCTATCGTGGAAACCTGCCGTGGACGGATTGACATCAAAATTGCAAAGTGTACCATATCATATTTCATTAATTGCACGTGAAAAGGTGGAGTGGATGCATGATATACGAAAACGCAATAAACAATCAATGATGAACAGCTCGCCTGATAAAGTGAATGCGTCCGGGGAAATTTACCCATTACAATGTCAGCAGAAAGAACAGCAGCAAATTGATGTGTCTTCAAAGAAACCGCCCAATAGACTTTCTTCCATGCTGCCAAAATTGGATTGGCATTTCTCCACCGAATTACGGCAATCGCTTTTACATAATCTTTCCCAATCTATGCAATCAATAGCTAGTCAGCAATGGTATGACAGAGTTGATTCCATGAACCATGCAGCAAGGGAAGCGATTCTAGGTAAGGCAACTTCACTAATCGGTGGGTCCATGCCACAACATGATCAAGATATTGCAGTCATCGTTGGTGCATCCGCTACAAAGTCGAAACGGAAAAAGAAGAAGCGGCTGAACAACACAGGTTTCTACTATGGAATTAGAGAGGATGTCTTGATCCATCCAGAGAAAGGTAGGAAAGAAAAAGAAAAGAGTGCTTCAAGCAACAACAAAAATTCGTTACTACCACCATCACAGCGGAAAGAAAAAGGCAAGTCCTCACCTCAAGAAGAACTGCGTGGCAAGTTGCAAAAAGGACACCAATTGCCTTCTCCGAAACTGAAGAGCAACAAAAAGAAGAAGAAGTCATCATCACGAGGAAACGTATCCTCAGAAATGTCAAATATTCTCGGAGAGACTATGCTCGAACTACGCGAGATGAGGGAAGAAATCATTTCATTGAGAGAAGAGCTGCATGCAGTCAAGAAGAGGCTGCGAGAAGAGGAGGATCTAGTGCGACAATCTTCCGATTTGGACTTGGACATGGAAGGTTTTGCAGAGGAAGAGCCTCCTGAGCAAGAGTCTCCTGAGAAGGGAAAACGATCACGGAAGCGAGATTTTGATCGGATCAGCAAAGAAGTAGAAAAGTGGGCTTGCAACATATTGTTCGAAGAAGAGAGAACAGGAAATGGCTGGAAAGAAATATCCTGCAACAACATGATGAAGAAGAAATTTAACAAGGATGGAAGGACGCAAGTTTATTTGAAGTGGATGGCTGATACTAGAGATGAGCAAGACAGGGAAAGCGATATTTCGGACAAAAACAATCTAGACTATCCATGTATCAAATGTTATTCCACCATTGATGCACCGATGGATACAGTTTGCTCGTTTTTATCAGACGAAGAGACCATTCCGATCTACAACGAATTGGTGGTAGGTCATGATGATGTCGAAGAGATTACCCCTCACTCGAAAATTACGTGGACAAAGATGCCAAAAATACTATTTGTAAAAAGCCGCGACTTCGTGACGTTTTGTTCTCATCGTTGGTGGAGAGATGGAACTCAGGTCATTGTAAATCAAGCATGTGAACACCACGATAGACCGGGGTTGATGGAAGAAGGAAAAGGCGATGCTACACGTGGATTTGCTTTGAGGGGTGCGAATTGTGAGTACACACTCTCTTTTTCTTGACTTTGTCTTATCCAGCTTTGCGCTCCTTATACTGACACTATTTCAGTCATCTCTAAGGATCCAAATGACCCGAACAAGACGAGAATAACGATACTGGCTCATGCAAATCCTGGAGGGGGTTTGCCTCAGTGGGCAATGAACACGGCAGTAAATGGTGTTGTACAAATAGAGCCGTTCAAACTATTTCACAAAATTAACGAAGGCGCCTGCAACTATCAAAATCGATCACCTTCCTCTTCTCAGACCGCTCATGTGAATAGTCTCCCAGGAAGAAGCGCAAAGCCAGCTGGAATCGCCCAATTAGGTGAGTAGCTGGAAGAGCCACTTGTTGTAATTTGATTCACCAGAATGAGCTCATTTCTTTTTTCTTGCAACGTTTTGTGCAGGTTATACGTGTTTTTGGCCGAACGGAGGCGGGTTGAAAGAAAGCAATCCATTTTCCTCTCATCCGAAACAAAACTGGGATGACAGTGATGACGAAGACAATGATGAAGACGCATATTACGAGGATGAATAGATAATTCACTGCTAAATAGGCTAGACTATGATACTATAATTAATTTATTCTGAACAACTTTGCTTTGGACGAATAGTTATCTTTTGAAAGGCTTGACGGGCAGCAGCATTTTGTTCGACGAAGAAGCGCTTGATTTGATCACGCTGATCTGGTGCAACTACAGTTGAGCCGGAATGGTAGTAATCTGGCCTTGCTGTCAGCTTCCTTGAGGAATCTTGTAAGTATAATGAAGCAAGGGAGGAAGTGTACTTCATTAAAGTTACTACCTTGCCATCTCTGACTGTAATTAGTTTCCGTACGAAGTGTCCGTCTCCTGCTTCATTCTGAAGGCGAATCTTTACATCTAGTGAGCATTCACCGACTTGCTTGAGGTGAGATATTTTAGCCTTGCATCCGTTTTCAAAGTGGCGAGAATGGATCTCTTTGAGATGTATTTTGGTGATGTGGTCACCATCTGCCATACCGGTGAGATTATCATGAAATAGGTTATTGAAGAGATGTTCAGGTAGCTGCTTCTTGTTACCATCCAGCATCTTGATATAGTTGAGGAAGTTCCTTTTAACCACCTCAATTGATTTTTTGTTAGATAGTTTATTTGACATTAGCATGGTTTTGTAGATGAAGGATTATAGTTAGATTGGTCTGCTGTGTTGTTATTTATGAGCGCAATTTCTTGCTGCTTTTCCACAAGCAACAACTGCTATCGTGCCAGAGTCAAGTTTGCTCTTGCCTGCAATGGTTTCTTGCCGCTTCCCAGCTACTAATCCTGACAACTCCCCGTTTTTGATCTTGCATCTCTCTACGTAGGAATTAAGTAATACTGATGCCGAGCAAACCTGCCCGCAAGAAGCATGAAGCATAAGTACCTACCTAGCATAAATCAACAATACGGCAGCAAACAACAATAACGAGAGACACCATGATGACCGGAATGGGACGAAGTACTGCGCATGCAACTGAAACTGTACAACTGGTATGTGCATCAGATGAGACAGTCGTCAGCTCAAATCTAACTCCCTGCGAGGAGATATTCATCTCGGAATACTTGACTGAATTCGATGGCACGAAGAAGAACTTTGATGAAGTAGATTACTTGTTTGAAATTATCTACGATGATGACTATGAGGATGTCATCAACGGGAAGTATGTAGACAAAGAACAATTGAGGAAAATCCATGCAAGACACTTCTCTCATGGATCCAGGGTGTCAATCATTCATTTTGAAAGAGGAGTCGGTAGCATGTTCGTCAATTATCGCCTTTCAAATGACAAAAATGATATGTTTATCCAGAGCAGTGTCGCCATCGAGGCCAACAAATTCAAAAGAGCGAGAACACTAGATGCTTCATTTGGGAAGTTTCTTTGCATACAAAAACAGGCCTCGCACAATGGTAAGGGAGGCTCCTGTGTTTATCACAGGGGTAGCTAGTTTTCCATGACATAGCTGTCCATGTCATCAAAATGGAAGCATTATATGTATTGCATGGTTTAAAGCTGTCAATCAAGCGACTGCTGCTCGGGCAGTCACTACGCTTTGTTTAATTCTTAGGTATTCCTTTGGTGCTTATTGGCCGTCAGCATTGCTGACACATGAAAAGGAGGGAGCTGACATGTGTGCCATAAGCTCTATATTAGTGTAGTCTAATATAACTAAACAGTAGCGAGCAGTCCATAACATGTGCACAAACTATTTTATATGAATATCGTATCCAAATAACAAATTAACCTCTAAGGTTCGCTGTCAATACAGTTGATAAAACGTGCTCCAACTACCTTGTCGCTTTACAAATGCCCATCGCAACTATACGGTGACGGTCGGCTCATCTTCATACTTTACAGCAGCATCGTCAATAGGTGGAAGAGGAAGAGAGGGAGCAGTATCTGTTCCCTTCGACACACCAATCTGTTTTCTCAATGATTTATTCTCCGTCTCCAACTTTGCCACCTTCCTTTCAAACTTTCCAGACTTGATCTTCAGAAAATGGACATCTGATTTCAATTTCTTGATTTGGAGCTTCATCTTGGCTGGATCGTCAGTTTCCGTCATATCAACTGCTTCTTCTCCATCATTGAGTTCAATATCTTCGTCATCGTCAGATAGATCATCATCATCGCCTTTTTTCTTACCACCAGTTTCACTGCTGTTTCCCCAACCATGACGACGACACATCTTCCTTCCCCAACTTTGACTTCCCGTGAATTCCTTCATCGCCTTAACTTCCTCTCCATTCAAGAATGGCTCAACCTCATGCTGCGCCAACATTTCATCCTTGATGTGCTTGGCCTTTTCAGCAATGATACGACCGGTGATTTTCTTGGTTTTGCCCTCCCCATCAGCCTCCTCGTCCTTGGTATAGTGAGCAACATATACCTTCAACGCCTCCTTGATCCTATCGAGGTGACCATCAAACTTGGTTCTCTTGAAACTTCCCAACCCTTCCCCTTCTACCAGTTCAATCAAGCGTTCTTCACTCTTGATCCAACGGTAAAGAGTACGATAATTGACCCCATGCTTACTTGCAAATTCTCGTACACGGAGTTTATTCCCATCCTTGGAGTTGGCCTTCAGCTGCCGTACCATGGCAAGCTTCTGCTGAGCCGTGTATTCTTCACCAGTAGGCCTCTTGGCGAGAACTACAGCATTCGGAACCACAGCAGCACCATCCAGAGTCTCTCCATGTCCTCGCTTACGAGTGGCAGATTCAAGAGCCGCGGCCATACCATCACCACCATCTTGTTGCAATTGCTGCTCCTTGGCCTGTTCCATCAAACGAGGGACCTCCTTCTTCCAACGGTAAATGCTCTGACGAGAAATGTTGTGCTGGGCCGCAAGTTTCGTAACTGTCGACTTTTCACCAGCAGCAGCAGCTGCGGCGGCGTCACCAGCCACAGGAGCGACGTCACCATCACCCAACACGGGATTCGCCGCAGCGGCGGAAGCAGAGTCAAGTTCATGAAGAATCTCCAACTTTTGCGCAGCTGTCAAATTTGACACACCATTTTTCCGTCCAAGCTTGGGAGCTTCTCGTTTGATGGGTTCTAAAAGTTTTGAGGTACTAATGCCTTGAATTTCCTGCACAGTGGCGGTGGCTGGTGCAGCTACTACGGCCATGGCGGACACATCTTCTACGGTGGGCACGGGGGGTAAGGCTGGGACCAACCCGACTTCATCTCCAAGGACAGGTGCGGCGGAGGAGGGTTCGGTGGACGACATTCTGAATGACTGCTATCGTATCGTAATTGTCAACAAGGTGATGGTAATTGTTTTGTGCACAACCGTGTTGTGAAATTTTTGAAAAAATCGTCAGTTGCGTTGAATTTGGGGGATCCTGTCGCCAACCTTTCAGCGATCGTGAGTGGGACTTTCAAGACATCCCAACAAAAAATCTCTCATCATCATGGCGTGACTTGGCTTGCGTAGCAGCAGTCGGAATCACGAAAACCAACCATGTCGGCTCCGCTCACATCCGACCAGCTTGAAGAGCTCAAAAAGTGCATCTCTAATGACAAATGTGCTGAATGCTCCTCTCCAAATCCAGCATGGGCTTCGGTTTCCTATGGTATTGTGATTTGTCTCAATTGTGCAGGTATTCACAGAGGCTTGGGAGTGCACGTTTCCTTCGTTCGTTCCATCACGATGGATGATTGGACTACAGATCAGTTCAATACAATGTTGAGGGGTGGTAACGACAAGTGGAATGGCTACTGGGCCAAGAATGCATCTCCGGAAGAGCTTGCCTCTTGCAGCGTAGCAAAAAATGATTTGACAGATAGAAAAGAAATGGCTCGGAAGTTAAAGGCAAAGTATGAAACAGATCTTGCCACATCCTATCGAGAGCTTCTAGCTTCAGACGGTACGAGTAGTGGAGGTGCAGACTCGTCGTCGAACATGTCTATGAAACAATCTGCGACCTCGCTACCAAATAAAGTGGTTTTACCAGAGGATCCACTACCCACTGTAAAACAATATAGAGACGAGACGTTTTCGTTTCTCTTGAGCATCTTAAAGCAGTCGAAAAAACTTTTGTTTGCATGGTCTGTTGTTGGTGTCGGCTCGGCATCCTATGCTCACCGCTTAGGAGATCACACTTATACTTCGGCAGCATTGCTAGCCATGACGGCTGGCATTCCATATTTCTTGACTAAAATGGGCGCAAGATTTTTAGGTGCACTCCAAATGAAGAATAGACAAGATGCATTCAAGTCAGCCAAGAATTTATTGGTGGGAAGAATTACAGTGGGAAGAGCGTCACGGCTGGAAAATTGCGATGTATACTATCCTCCACTCTCCAGTAGTGGAGAGAGAAAGGCCAAGGTTGGATTCGTGTTCTTTCCGGGGGCATTGGTTGATAGAACTGCTTATTCTCAAGTTGCAACCATGCTGAGTGACAGAGGAATCATGGTAGTCGTGGCCAACCTCGAACCTACTAGATTATTGATGAACGCGTACGACATCAATCTCAGAGAAAAGGTAATGCGCATGATAAATGATGCACTGTTTCTTGGTGGGAAAGGGATTTGGGAAGTTGACGAGTGGTCTATTGGAGGTCACTCCATGGGCTGTTTTGCTGCAATCACCGCAGTTGCTCAAGAAATGTCTTCTACAATCAAGAAGGTAGTGCTGTACGGATGCGGAGCGTATCCAGATGAGACGTATGCAGACTGTCCTCCATTGCGTGATGCAGCTGGTGTGAAAGCTCTTGTGATCAATGGGAGCAAGGATTTAATTGCAACAAGTACCTTACTGTCCGGACCTGAAAAAGAGAAGATATTCAATGAAAAAATGCCTCCTCTTCTCTCAGAAAATACAACTGCCAATAGCGATGAAGGATACACTCTACGTAAAACAATCGATGGAGGCAATCATGCTGGGTGTGCTTCTTATGGGCCTCAGACTTTTCCTATGCCCGATGGAGTCAGGACGATTACACTAGAAGAGCAACACAAGATGACAAGTCATCTTACGGCTGATTTCTTGCTTGGTTAGACATTTTTGTCAGTATGAGAATGCTACATAATACGATAAGCGTAGTATATATCAAATAGATTTGCTCAGCTACAGCTACTATCGTACTCCTTTCTATTTTCCTGTGCAGTCTTCGGTGTTATACATCTAGTATCCAACATGCAGACTCTAGATAAGTTCTCTGTCGCAGCTAAAACCTGGTGACATCTAGGTATGCTTCTTTCCACAGCTCGTCGATCTCTTGCAGTGCCTCATCTATTTCTTTCCAATCATCTACTTGCCAGAGCATCTTCTTTTCAGTATCTTTTTCGCTTCTATCTGTCATGACCATGCTCTGAAAGCCGTGCTCACTGCGACGTTTCAGTGGGACAATCTGAACTCCCCAACTTTTGGCGATCTGTATCAATGAGCTCGAATTCCCCATGACGATTCCCACGTCTGCTGCCAACAAACCCGCGAGATCTGTCGAACTATCACCAACGTAGATTATAATACTCTTTGTTTGATCACAATCTTGCTTGATGTACCTTTTCAACTCCAAAATTCTATCTCGCTTGGCTAGTGCTCCTGGTACATGCAATGTCACTACACCATCTATGTCCACTTCATTGCTCCATATTGGTACTTCTGTATCACAAGATTTAATAGTCATAAGGCTTCTCCGTCTGCGTAATACAGGTTGCACAACAGAAGCGTCAATGAGTGCGGGGCACCAATTGATACTTAAAATTGCCAGACTCCATCCAAGGCACGTATGCACGTCTTTGTTCGGATTTGTTGGGCCGTCAAGCAGCATTCTTGACAATGTGCTCTCGCAACCGTGCCGTAAACGCACAACTACCTTGTCATCGGGGTGGTCTTCTCTAATGTTTTCGTTTTCCGACGTTCTTTCTTTAGTATCATTGTCAGTTTCTGTAACTCCGTGGAGTGTTAACATTCCCTCTACCTCTGTTGTATCAGCATGGCCCAATCCAGATAAGCACCCACTTTCACTGACCATTTCTGTGACTATACAAGAAGGCTCATCGAGTGCATCCAATACATCATATAAAGATGTTGATTGATCATTGTCATTACAGAACATATTGGACCTTGCTTCTCCGTAACGCCTCATAAATTCATCTTCGAGAAGTTGGAATTGGTCAAGACGCTTTTGCAGATCTTTCTGGTGGTTGTAGCCATCACTGTCATTGGTTGATGACGATGTGGTGTCATCTTTTCCTGTTCCAACTGATTGGGATATTGACGAGCGGCTGCGGGTGGCAAAAGCTGCCAGCCTTGGTAATAAAGGCGTAGTGTCGTGTTCTGTGCATGTACCATCAAAGTCAACTACCAGCCAGCGACGTCTCTTCGCTAGACCATCTTGACTGGGATGAAACTTGGAATCAGGTGGAAAAAGAGTTGACGATGATCCTTCCTTCATGTTGGTTAATTTTCGCTCTGTTCTTTCTGGTGAGAGGAAGCCGCTTGATTGAGACGATGATAATAATAGCAAAACGTAGAAAGCAATTACACCTGCCGTAGATGATGACATGCTGCTTGGTGGCCCCTTGTGTTGCTTCTTAGGTGCCTGCTACCTGTATGTATATCAAAACGGCGTTCCAAAATCCAAAAGGCATTAGCGCGACGAAGAAGGTGTATTAGATCTCAACTGAACACTCAAGTAGGAGCTGCCACCATCAACATTTATACTTGTCGGAAAGTTGTTAGATCAAACAAACCGATAAAAATCGTTTGACCCACTTTTAATTTCAGGCTTTCCTTGTTAATATTGCATGCATCCGTTCTAGCGAAGTGAGGGACTTGTCCCTCAACATGCGTTCGTTGTTTCAGCTCATCACCGCTCTTCCATTCCTTCGTCTTCGTCTCACCATGCCGACGCTTTATCGTCTATTGGAACAAGCCTCACTTTCGTACCTTGAAAAAGATATGATCTCTCTCCTACAACTACCATACGATACGCCTTTCAATCAAACGTCATCGTTGAAAAAGTGGAAAGAAATAAAAAGTGGTGATGGAGTTGTAAGAGAAGAAGGGAGGCTAGAAGCGCGAGTTATTATGGTGTCCAGAGTCCAGATGAAAAGAATTGGTAAGTAGAGAGCGAGATTAATGAGTGTGAATGAGGTTAAGGATACCTCTAGAGTGGTGCTCTGCTGAAAAGGTTCTTTATTTTGTACGAAGGTACTTTGAGGTGATGGTAAACAATTGCAGCGGTGAGACACCAATCAGTGGTAAAGAACAAAAATGCATGAACTTTTTCCATGAATTGCCTGTTATGTCAAAGTCTCTAGCTCCTCGCTGTTTTCAATGGCTCTAGGGTATTTCCAATTCCCACCAACATCATCACCAAGTAGCCAATATCTTTCTTCTCGTCACCGAGATCGACGTTTTCAGCTGCCAACTTGCCCATTTGGTACACTTATTTGATTGAGTGGAAAGTAATCTAAATGTCAGGAACAACTTGTTGCCTGCAACGATAGAACAAGTAGAAAGCATTGCAGCACACAAACACGTACCAATATCTTGCAATTTTTCTCGAGCAGTAGCGTAATGACTTTCTGCAAAATCAACTCTATCTTTCGCTGCAACCAGCACCTTGCCCGTTGCGCCATTTGTGTCATCTTCATCTTCGTCATTGGCACAGACTACATCCTCGCCTTCTTTACATGCCAACAATGCTTCTGCTACCAGTGCATACGTCTCAACTAATAGCCTTTGACACTTTAAATCGTCCACCGATAAAGATTCTCCCTTGCCGGGCTTTTGTCGTTCTTCCCAGGCATTTTCGCGATAGGGCAAAGCTCTAAAGTATGCATCTACTGCATCTCCAAATTTGCCACAATGGGAATGAATATCCCCAAAAGTACTGAGCACTCTTGGGATTTGTGTCAGGGAATACCGTTTTCCTTCTTCGTCTGGTTTTGTTTTTTTGTCCTCATCGGTGGAGGAGTGCCAATCGAAGATGGAAAAGGAAGTTGACAGCATTTCTAATGCCAGGGCGATATCGTCATCATCATTGTCGCCTTCTTCAACACTATTTTCTCTCTTGGCCCTTTTGTTGCTCACAGAAAGGCCGGGTTCCTTTGTTTTGTCATCGTCAAGAGATCTTTTCCGTGCAGCAGCAGAACTTGGTTTCGCTGCTGGTTTCTTATCTTCGTCATGATTTTCATTGTCGCTATCCAAAGGCTTTCGCCGTACTACCGCTCGGAATAACGCATTACCGTATTCATAGTAACACAGCGCCGCGGTCAAACTCGTTTCGCCGCAGGTATTACGAGTCTCTTCGAGCAAAGAGGCAAAGATTTCAATTGCTCCCTCGAAACTATTAGTTGTACTATCACCCCCGCTGGTCATGAGACTTCTTGCCAAGCGAAATCTGGCGTCGCTAGTAATTTTCATTATGCTGTCCATCTTTGTTTTGTCCAGATTTCACAGCACTACAGCACAATCAATAGAGACATCAACATGAACCAGTATTGTATGAACTATGAACTATGAACTATGAACTAAGAGTATGAACTAATGAACTCAATGAAAAATGAAAAAAATGAAAATGAGGAGTCTGACTGCTGATACAATCGGGGGTTAATGGAGGGTTATTTATCTTTTTCACAAGATTCGGTTCATGACTCATTGTGAGCCACGAGTCGCCACGACCGCGCAAAGATGATGAATATGTGTATGTGAAGATGCAACTGATGATTCACTCTTCTGCTACATAAATAGATAGCTCGCTCTTGCAATCTGCAATCTGTGCAGATAATACCTACAATACCTTCGAAGCATCCAACTGTAGAGTGGCTGTTGTGCGTCTGCGACAAGCACTCGTGCCAAAACCATCTCATACATCATCTAAGCTGAAATGAATACAGAAAAGCTCCAAATCGTAGTCGACAAGAGCTACGGCTCATTTACTCAAGAACAGTCTTCAATAGAAAATAATGGCAACAATGCAGTCTACATTTATTGGCTCTTCTTAGTTGGAGCAATAATATTCGAAATAATGGGAACTACAATGATGAAACTTTCCGAAGGCCTTACGAAATTTCTCCCTTCGACGGCCATCTTTCTTTTCTATGGATGTTCATTCTTGTTGATGCCTTTATCACTAAAGCGGATAGAGCTGTCGACAGCGTATGCAATATGGAGTGGAGTGGGAACTACACTAACTTCTATCATAGGTTTTGCATACTTTGGTGATACAATTAATCCAGTCAAGATTGCTGCAATTGTGTTTGTAGTAATTGGCTGTGTTATGCTCCAAGTGGCTGATTCACTATGAGGTGCAAAAGAAATAGTGCTTCATTTTAGTAGTGTGCTATCAAAGAGATTGCAATTTCTTCACTAAAAAGAGACCCTACTTATTCATAATCTAAAATCTATTTGAATACATCATGCTTCCGTACTAATGAACTTTTCCGAAGAACGACACAAGCAATGGCAATGTTGTAATCACACCACTTGATGATAATCCATCATCTCAGCCTGTTGCTTCTCATCCTGCCACTTTCTCAGCGCAGTTTCTTCATTCCGAACATATTCCGACACTCTTGGTGCAATTAATATACCCATGACGATGGTCAGAGGATACCAAACGAGTAATGGTAGAGTAAAAAGAGCCAGATTCGGATGATCTTTGTACAACGCATTGATCAAAGGAATACCCATGGGCATCGTCTTTGAGATTGACAAGAATAATCCCGTCGCATGAAATTTCGGCTCCGATTTTGGCAGTGGAAACAGTATTCGCAATAACATACAAACCCATGCCATGGATATGATCATAATAACTACTTGGACAGCAATCATCACTGCCACGTCCAATAATGTTGTTCCCGTCCCCTTTAAGAATAATTGACTAAACGTTGAAAAAATGATGAATACCATCGCACCTTCTTGTATAACGTTCAATGGATGATCATATTTTGATTTTGTTCCTCCGGAAATGAAGTAGTGAACCAGTTGACCAACCAATAATGGAAGTGCAACTTTTAGAAGTAGCATTGGTATGACAGATGACTTATCCACGTGCGAGCTAACACCCAGATAGCAGAATATCAAGATTGGACTTAGAATAATGCCTGCCAAATTGGAGAATACCGCATTAATCATTGCTGTGGCTGGACAACCCCCAGCTGACTTGGTGAGAACGACCGCCGAACAGATGGACTGGGGGAGGCAAGAACAGATTACCAACCCTTTCGCCAGACTGTTTGGTATTACCTCATACTGCACCAAAAGCAATGAGAATAAATGACAAACTGCCGAGACGAACACAAAATTGAATAGTTGAATGAACGTATTCAACTTGCACTTTTTGCCGGCACGGAAAATCGAAGCTGTGTCCATTGTTAGTCCTGAGACGAAAAATATTATGACGACGGCAACCCAACTGGCGCTGATCTCGGGTTGGACATATACAGCTCCCAACTTTGGATAGAGCCACGCCACAATGACACTCATTGTCATCGCCGCTAATAATGTGTTGGAGATGAGTGCTATGGATATTTCTTGGCGGATGTCAGAGCCTACTTGGATAATTGTTTCATGGGCCGATTCAAAGCTCTGGCAGCCTGTGGGTTCGTCTATGTCAAGGTCATCTATTTCGTCATTGACGATTGGATTGTCATCGTGCTGTTTCATTTTAGTTTGTTGGGTTAGCGTCCTGTTAGCGTCTCTTATGAGAGAAGAGCCGCAAGTTCCTCTATATCTATATCTCCACAGCTTCCATTGCCAGGGAAGTCCTTGCTGATGATGGGCTGCTACTTATGTTGTAGCTTCAATCAAATGATGGTCACTCAATGTCAAGATATGCAACTCGTTAATAAGAGAGCGTTTTGTAAGTTATCATAACTTTTTGTCATTGTTGCAGGGCGATGCAAAAACGGCGATGTTCCGCCATGGTTGTTTACATAGCAGCGCTAGGCTAGAGCACGCAAAGATTGAAGGATACGTTTGAGTGATGTAGGAATTAGTACCTACTACCGGGGATTCTGCCGATTTCCTGTACTTAATGCCCCAGACAGAGCTAAAGCCCACAGCCCACGTCCTCCGCTGTCCGCTGTCCGCTGAGTCCTCCATCCACTCACCACTCACGACCATGCATCATGCATCCTAACCACCACAAATAAATGATCATGGTGCCACATCGACACCGTAGATAGCGTCTCTGAAGATGCAGCTAAAGTGACCGCTACATGAAGATGGTAAGTCGCACCCTTCTTTTGTGATGTGCTCTTATGAAAAGAAGAGGAGAGGGGCAATGATGACTTCATATCTCATTAATTCTCATCGCAACATTTGCATGCGGAAAATATCCAAAATCTCTGAGCATCCTCTCTCTTTCTCTTCGTTCCAAACATCGGTATTATCGACACGTGTTTACGATATGAAATTTCATCATTCTATGACTAATTCAAACGTCTCGTATCTAATTCTCTTTGAGCAGGATGCTGTGAGCTCGATCGAGCTCGAGAACAACCATGCAACAAATAAACACATCATACATACATCACTCTGCATTCAGATTCAAAAGTCATCTGTTCTACTAGCTTCTCGGCGTCTCTTTATCAGTGGGTGCTAAGATCAAGATGACCACAAACGTAGAGACATTGGTATCAAACCATTCAGGACCAAAGAAGAGAGCGTTGCGAGCGGGCAACATGAAGAAGGACGGAAGAGGGAGCTATATACTACTCAATTATTTATCAAGTTCAAACAATTCTACAATTCAATCAAATTATCTATTCAAGCAATACCTACAAGTGAAGCAGTAGCCAGAAATCAGTCCCCAGATGAGTTATTTATTCCCTTGCCCAGATCTCATGAATCTGGAGCGAAATTATTCGACATAGTACTCCGAATCACAGTAGTTTGCATGAACCGGTTGACAAGTCTCCCCTTCTCCTGAGCACTGCCAAGTACATGGCTCACCACAGAATGACCGTGCATCCA
>JALLBH010000254.1:0-29729 GCA_036940005.1 Skeletonema menzelii | reverse complement strand
TGTCCTCTTCGACAGTAGAGAGCTGGTCTGCAAGTGAGTGTGCTATTTTTAACGCACATGACAGATACTCACGAGAGCAAACAACTTGGTTAACATTTTGTTCGGAATCATTTCCCTCTGATTTTGATGACCGCAATCTTAGGCAACCAACTGCCCCGGCGATCCATTTTTTCATGGACAAAGGCTCCGCTACCGAGGCAATAGCCGGTTGTAATTCTGAGGTGTGTTGATTCATCAGCTTGCAATTATGAACGATTCTCTCGTGTCCCCATTTATTTCTTACTCCTTTCACCGATCGACCAGAGCATCCGGGAGACCGGCGTGCGGGATATTAGACTGTAATTTTTTCAGGTCTGGCGACCCCAACACTTGAAAACGGAGAGATTCGAGCCTACGATTATTTTCTCCAGTGGAGGCTGAGCGACTTAGGCTTACTTGTGTTCACATGTGAATGTACTTATGTACCTGAGCACGTCAAGGAAATTAAATTCAAAAAAGTCAACTTTCTTCAACTTCTTATACCGTTCGGTGACAAAAGGTACCCTGGGTCGCGAAGTGACTTTACATACTGCAGGTAGAGAGTCTCTTTCTCCCGCTATTTAGGGTTACGACGTTGGGCGGAAGAAGACCTCACGTAAGTACTCTGTGTAGATAGCTGTGATGTTGACGCGCACATACTTACCTACTTCACGATCAAAAATGCTTTGCACCTGTTTGCTCGATCACTAATGCTGCACACAACTGCTCACTCAAGAGAAATAAAAGCTCACAAAAGAAGAGAAGTAAAGTAAGTACTTATGGTACTTACAGGAGTACAAAATCTTCACTCATACTCATATTCTATCTGCCCATCCCAAGACCAAAAAGATCATACGCCCTATCTCACAAATCGCATCATGTGTACCCAAAGAAACAACAAGAAAATAATGGACACTGACTCTGCCGACGCAGACGCAGAATAGCCCGAAAGTTGGGTGTATACTGCTACTGCCGATCCTACTTATACTCATACACAAGTCGACGTCAACAAGTCCATCTCTGTGCACAAGATCTCAAATCCCTCAATAAGCGAGACCCTTTCCTCTACTACACTCCATCTCCGGCGTACGTGACGCAGCGCTGTAGCTGCCCGCCTCGATCGAACACGTTCCCTTGATCTTATCGTTGGGCGGCAACGCAAATCGTGTCATAGCAGACAAAGTAGGTATCTAAGTAGAAGTACCTACGCCTGAATCAGGCCTGAATTCAAGAATCGAGAGATACTACTTCTTGTACATAGGGAGCAGTACTGATTTGTACTGTACTTGCATTTCGACTAACTAACAGTAGTAGGAGTACGTAAGTAGAGCGGTTGTCGCACCAGCGAAACTGTAGCGAAGGTGCACATACTCCTATTTTTTTCATTTTCATACGAAGTTCATGAACCATGTCTATCACCGAAGCCAAAGAAGACACCAGAGGCCGCGGCCGGGAAGACAACAAGCCAAAGATGGACGGTGCTCTATCATCTGACCGCCATCATCATCGCCGTGGTGGTGGTTCATCACGAAGCCGCTCAAGATCTCGATCTCGTGGAAGAGATAACCATCATCATCGGCACGGACGTCATTGGAACGATGATCATTACAATGACCGCCAGCGTAGTAATAATAGAGGGAGGTATGAAGATGATCGATATGGTAGAGACAGAAGTCATGATCATCGCTACTATGAGCATGATGGAAGGCGTGATGAAAGATATGACAATCATGGAGGATATTATCGCAATGATGATGATTCTAATAATAATAATTATCATCAACGTGGAGGGGAGTACGGCAATAACAACCATGATCATGGGCCTCCTCACGCTGCACGTAATGATTACAGAAATAATAGTAATCATCACAATCAACTACCTGCAGCTGCAGCAGCTCCCGCCACTCACAAAATGCCAACCTACAAAATCAAAGCAACCCCGCCCGACCCCAATCTAGACCAACTCAACGACGATCCCCGTGGCACAGATCCAACTCAACGAATCACCAAAACGGCCAAACGCAACGGCAACGGTCGCAATACCGAATCCTTCGATCCAGCCTCCACACTAGTCCGTCCGGCGCTACGTGTCTGGGTAGGATCCAAAAGCGACAAAAAATTCACGAAACCACTCAAACACGATGATGTTGTCATCATTCCCGAACTTTTTGGGCCCGAATCCAATTGGGGCATTTACTACAAACTAGTTTCCGAAATGCGCACACTTCAAGCCAATAATGTCAAGGGGAGCGAATGGCAGAGTTGGCATGAGGGGGCACATTTGATTAGTAAGAATCCTGTGGGGAGTGAAACGTTTGAAATGGTGATTGAAAAGTTGTGTGAGTACTTTAGTATTCGAAGAAAGAGTGTGGGGACGAGGTTTAATTGGTATAGGGATAGTTCGGATTGGAAGCCGTTTCATCATGATTCTGCGTGAGTTATAAGTTTGTGTGGATGTATGCTAATTGTATTGTTTGATACAAGTTGTGCTGTGTGTATGAGTGATGTACTCTCATTTGAATATCAAGCTCTGACGTATACTTACAACTCATTCTACCTTCTCAATAACAATATACACAGAGCCTACAATCCAAAAAGAGCAAAAGATCAAAATATCACCGTTGGGGTAAGTTTCGGTGCACGTCGTGAACTCGCCTTCCTCCACGCCACTCCACAACAAAATGGCGACAAATGCAAAATCTACTTCCCCCAAACCAACAATGGAGTATTCTCATTTGGGCGTGATGTCAATATTCAGTGGAAGCATGGTGTCAATGCCCTATCGGAGGAGGAGCAGGATGGAAAGGGCAGGATTTCGATTGTGCTTTGGGGTTTGGCGGAGAATGTGATTGAGGAGGAAGGATCTCCGCCGCTGCTTGGGGCGGATGGGCAGGGTCCTCATGCTCAGCAGAAGAGGGATGGTCATCGTGGGAATCGTAGGAGGTGCAACAATAATCATCATCGAGGACGTCGTTAGCTCTCTCTAGAGAGAGAGAGAGCGAGAGGTTGGATAGATTCATGTTAAAGTTAAGGTTATTAGACCTAAGTAAGTCGGAGCGTGAGCCCCAGTCCTCTCTAGAGACAGGGTGCCCTGTCTCTAGACCCCGCAACATCAAATCATCCTACTTATGCAGTATTTCCAACAGAAGTACCTACTTTACCATTGTCTGTGTTAGAGTACCTCTATCTGGCGCGCCAGCTGACCACACGAAAGTGATGCCATNTGAGCTCATTATTTGCGTAGCTACTTAAAGTATTAAGAGACTACTGACCACATTCACTCAGGTCTTTAGCAGTCTGAGCAGGATTGAGTCGTACTTTAAGAATCGGAAATGTCATATTAGCTTGACTCACCACTTATTTAAGATGAAAATTGTCACATTAGCTGGTATAATCAACTGAACACCACTTTACCAACAGACTTCTTGGAACATCTTGGCCGTTCGCGGAACTCACGTTCACCACAAGACATCTTGGAACATCTATTTATAGAGAGGCCTAATACTAAAATAGCTTGTTCTACTCCTATCATGTAAGATTCATTCCATATTCCATCGATTGCTTCTGCTTACTTTTACGCAGCTGTGTCTATCTTTACACATCTTGATTCTTATTATTCTCAACCCTCTCGCTCCGGCGCTACTCCACAACAAAGATTCTTCTGTTGTTAACCAAGCGCCAATTAAATTCCATTCCGCCGGCAGCCGCTGCATGCTAAAATACTATTATCAAGTCATTCATCTCTAGAGGAACCAAATAGAAAAATCATGATGGACCTTAGCATTGCTGCCCCAGAAAAAGGAATGTGCAACAGCCACCAGGCTGCTTTGACTTTGAGATCAACCTCTCCGCAAAGGCCCAAGTCTGAATTCCCTACCAAGCTCTATGCTATACTCGAGCTTGCGGATAAGATTCCCGAAGTTGCCGAGGCAATCACGTGGTTGCCACACGGACGAGCCTTCGCGATACGCAATAAGGACACATTCATGAAGGAGGTAGTTCCGTTATTCTTCAACCAAACGCAGATCCGATCATTCAATAGGCAGTTGCATCTGTGGGGATTCCACCGGTGAGTACTTTTCAGATAGTTTAGAACTGGCATTCTTTCTTTGTTGTTGCTGTTATTCTTCTTCTCACATTGCTTGTTGCTCGGTAACAATGTCAGAATCGGCGGACGTAATGAAACAGTCTGGTACCACAACGACTTCCTTCGAGGAGTGCCTGAATCAATGAAGCGCCTTTTTAGGACAAAGATCAAGGGAAACACAGTTGCCAGCAGCGATGACGGTACAATTCCAAATTTCGATGATCTGCCACCCCTTCCCATTTGCAAGCAACCATCAAATAATGTGCTTGCAGAAATGGGAAAAGCCATCTTGAAGATGCACAATCAGCGTATCTCTTCTATCGCGCCTCGTGATTCGACGGTGCCTCCTGCTCCATTGCACGCCAGGTCAAATGATGCCGCTGACCAACTAACTGTTTCGCCAAGATCTGAAAGCCCCTTGAAATTCAGTGTGGGCTTCAACCCAAAAGAACCGTCTGTTTTGCCGCCTTCTTATTTACCGACCTCTGACGCCAGTCAAGGTGTCACGTTCATGATGCCCCTTCAAGTCGGCACTAGCGAGTCAATTGCGTCTACAAATCAAACGAGTTTTGAAGGAACTTCTTGTAAAGTTCAATCTCATATTATGCCCCAAGCCCAAGCCGAATCCAATGATGTCTCCTTCAGCCCACTCAAGCATAATAATGAGGATCTTGAGCCCTTGCCCTTCTCGGTTGATAATGACCCCTTTGATGACTTTGCAAACTTCATTGAAGGTGCAATTCAGCCTGTTGAAGTACATGAGCAGACTACTGCTATTGCTGATTCTCAACTCTGGAAAGTATGAGTGTGTATAGGTACATCAAGCAATATAAGTGAATAAATGATAAAGATGTAATGATTAATTCTACAGCAATTGAACCATCTCTACAATTCTTGGTAAGATATATTATGTAGATGAAGTTGTGCATTGCAAAAGATCTCAATTAAGCGGTTGTTCCATCCCGTGGACACTCAAAGTCAAAGTAGCTAGAAATAGAAGATAAAGATGTAACACCATCTCGTCTTTATTCCTCTCGTTCTAGAACTTTCCCGATCAATTCAATGCACCCAGATCGAATACGTGCCTTCTCTCATCCCAGTGTTCCCAATTTGTCCCAATGTACCAGCTACCCTAGCCGGGACCGAGAGAGGTATGAATTATTGTCTTTGCTCTCTAGACAGACTCTCTCTATTAGGGAAGATTCTTTCCGTCCCCACTCAATGACAGATCAGCCATGAAATTCACCAGTAAAATGCCACTCTTCTAAAAAGTGGCATACATCGAGTGTGGTCTTTTCTTGCATGAAAATCCATCAATTTTGTCGTCTGGATTCACGGATTCAATTCGTCACGCTTGTAGGAATTAGTATCATTTTTGCCGGCAACACGGTCCGACACAAAACGTTACTAACGTTACTAAACAATACTATTTCCTACATTGCTTGGGATTGGGGCCGATTCAGATTTTTACATTCACGCATCTCAACCAGGGCTGATGAATCCCTGGCGTTGCGACAACCCGTCCCGTAGAAACGATTGCTGCCACACTCTACTGCGCTACTCTGATGTTGCCCTGCCATCCGGTTGGCTGTTCTCTCCTTAGCTCCCGTATCATTATTGTTATTGAATCATCTTCATTTGTGTTACAGCAGCGGCGATAGAATATAAACGAACAGCTGTAGAATATAGTAGTAATAATTAGCTCGAATGCAACAAAAAGCAACCATGGCGTTCGTCAACTATGCCCTCGCCGCCCTCGTCTTCTCCAATCTGTCCACTTCGGCCATGTCGTCGTTGACCTTCACGGCCATGTCAAAGGAGGATCTCATCGAAAATTTCATCTCTATAGATGGAGACGTCGAGTTCAGCAACATTCACGCCTCTCCTCATTACAGCAAGTGCACTCGCTACTACACCGGAGGCCATAGCATGGGCTATGCCTGGTTGAATGACGACAATGCAACGTTGACCGATGTCCACCTCCTCCCCGACGAGGGTATCATGCTCTCGTCAGGAGATCCACGCGATTTTGAGTCAAACGATTCAGATCAGGAAACTACACGGTGGTACACAAATAACAACCAATATACCGATGAAGACCTCGCAGCAACAGTCAATAGGGATGTTCAAGATATCTTCGACGCGTGCTTCGTTGAGTTCGATTTCAAGTGCAATGGTGAGGGTTATGTCCCGACCGTGTCCTTCAAGTATATGTTTGGATCGGAAGAGTATTACGAGTATGTCGATAGTCCTTACAATGATGCGTTTGCACTTATTCTGAATGGGGTCAACATCGCGAAACTCCCTTCAACCGAGTCAAATTCAGAATATGTCGCCATCAATAACGTCAATTATCATCTCAATAGGCAGTATTTCCATGGGAATGATCCTGGCACTGGAGATCTAACAGACCCGGTGCACGATGACCTTGGTATGATTTATCCTCAGATCGAACCAGATGGTTTCACCCTCATTTTGACGGCGCATGGAACACCACATCAAAATCCGGACCAAATGAATACTATCAAGATTGTTGTGGGAGATGTAGGTGATGGAATTTTGGATTCATGGGTGTTATTGCAAAGTGGAACATTTAGTTGTGTGGATATTACGGAGGCGCCTAGTGTTAGTAGTCAACCGAGTAATGGTGAGTCAATCGTTGATCGTTGTTGTTGCATCTGATTCACATGATGTGTCAATTTGAGTTGACTAATAATTGTTCTACCCTACTTCTACTTTCTATCAACTGCAAAACAGCACCCACACTCAAACCTTCCGTAAGCAAAGCGCCTTCCCTTGCTCCATCCGCCTCTCCTACCCTTTCTGCGGCACCGACAGCTGCTCCAAGTGTGGCACCAACAATCAGTCAGGCACCTACGGATCAGCCAAGTTCTTCGCCTTCACTTTCAGCTAAACCCAGTGCTGAGCCTACGGCGAGTCCTTCATTGAGTAGCAGTCCATCTGCCAATCCTACTGATTCGCCATCCATCAGTTCAGCACCGACTGATCAGCCAAGTGCTTCTCCTTCCATCTCTACTCAGCCCAGTAATGAGCCTACGTCGAACCCTTCGTTGAGTAGCAGTCCATCTGCCAATCCTACAAGCGCTCCCTCCATCAGTTCAGCACCTACGGATCAGCCAAGTGCTTCTCCTTCAATCTCTACCCAACCGAGTACTGAACCATCATCAAATCCGTCCTTGTCGAGTGAACCTTCGTCTGAGCCGAGCCTATCTCCCTCAGTATCGGCACAGCCAACCTCTGAGCCAAGTTTGTCACCCTCAACAAGTACAAGTCCAACAGCATCGCCATCATCTGTTCCAACTGCGGCACCATCATCCGTTCCAACGGTCACACACAGTACATTGCCCTCGCTCAATCCAACCATCTCATCTAGCCCAAGTGTGCTCCCTTCATCTGTACCGTCCCTCAGTACTGCTCCGCAAGGAAGTCCATCTATTCTACCAACTATTTCTTTGGTTCCAACAACCTTGCCATCATTGATGCCTACGACAAGCAGTGCTCCCAGTAGCATGCCCAGCTTTTATCCAACAATTTCTGCAATGCCAAGTAGTGTACCAAGTCTAGCTCCGTCGACTAGTTCAAAACCGAGTAGCTCGCCTTCTTTTGAGCCTTCTGTATCGAAAAAGCCCTCCAATTCTCCCTCAAGTGAGCCTTCTGCATCACCTACACAAAAGCCTTCGGCGTCTCCTTCATTAACGGCGTCAGAAAAGCCTTCAATATCATCATCTCCTTCAAGTGAGCCTACTTCCGAGCCATCAATCTCGAAGCAACCAAGTCGTGAGCCATCGTCGGCACCATCATTGAGTAGTAGCCCAAGCAGTTCTCCTTCTGCCGAGCCTTCTGCATCACCTACACATGAGCCTTCGGCGTCTCCTTCATTAGTGGCTTCAGAAAAGCCATCAATCTCGAAGCAACCCAGTCATGAGCCATCGTCAGCACCATCATTGAGTAGTAGCCCAAGCAGCTCTCCTTCTTTTGAGCCTTCTGTATCGAAAGAGCCCACCGGAGCTCCGTCTTCAAGCCCTTCTATCTCATCATCTCCTTCAAGTGAGCCTACAGCGAATCCGTCAATTTCGAAGCAACCCAGTCATGAGCCATCGTCGGCACCATCATTGAGTAGTAGCCCAAGCAGCTCTCCTTCTGCCGAGCCATCTGCATCGCCTACACAAAAGCCTACGGCATCTCCTTCATTAGTGGCTTCAGTAAAGCCTTCAGTCTCATCATCTCCTTCAAGTGAGCCTACAGCGAACCCTTCAATATCTAATGAGCCCACTGGAGGTCCTACGTTGAGCCCAACAATATCTTCTTCTCCTTCAAGTGAGCCTACTGCGAACCCATCTTTGTCGGCGAAACCATCTACTTCGCCTACTTCAACTCCTTCAAAGTCTAGCGAGCCGTCTTCTAATCCTAGTTCGAGTCCCTCCACATCCAGTAAGCCATCTGACGAACCTAGCTTACCTCCGTCTAAATCTTCCCAGCCAAGCGCAACACCAACTGACGATACCTACATGCCGTCTGTATCATCGAAACCTTCTTCATCGCCTACTGGTCAACCTTCAGTCAGCAGCGCACCCAGCTCTGCCCCTACAAGGATGGCAAGCATTGGACCGAACACAATCTTTAATGATTTGGATGCTGATGGTTTCCAAGATGAGAATGAGCCAGGACTTGCCAACATTACGGTTGTCTTGTATAATGCTACCGACGATACTCCTGTAGCAACTACTGAAACGGATGAGAATGGCGTTTATGAGTTCAATGAACTTGCTCCAGGATCTTTCTATGCAACAGTATTCAATGTGACTTACTACTTCAGTCCTGTGCAAGAAGGTGGAAACCAGGCGACTGCCAACGTTGATGGACCGAATGGTAACACTGCTACAGTTGAATTGAGTGCAGGAGGAGTCATTGATGACTGGGATGTTGGCTTGTATGAACCAGTTACAGTGGGTAACAGGGTCTGGCTTGATTACAATGCGGATGGCGCTCATGACGAAGATGAACCCGGGCTGGGAAACATCACTGTCATCTTGGTGGACGAATCTGGCAATCCTATCGAAGGTCAGGTGCAAGTGAGCGATCCTGAAGGTTACTATCTTTTCAGTGGCCTTCCTCCGGGTGTATATGGCGTTGAATTCGTTGTGCCTGCGGACTACAACTTTTCTCCTCAGAATCCATTGTCGGATAGCATTGATAAAAGCGATCCTAATGCAGGTGATTATGCGACTGACATCGACAGCTCTGGAATGGCTGCACCTGCCGAGCTGCAATCAGGAACAGCCGATCTGACCTTCGATGCTGGTCTTTATGCTCCTGTCGTTATTGGTGGAACCATCTTCCTTGACCTGAATGCTGATGGGATTCGTGATGACGGAGAGGTAGATGGCGTAGAAGGAGCCACCTTGATTTTGTACGACTCTGTCAATGATGTCAGTGTTGAAGAGGCTGTGACCTCATCTGATGGCTCTTATGCCTTTCCTCCCGTGGTACCTGGCTTATACCATGTCGAGCTGCTCGTGCCTTCTGAAGAATACTTGGTCAGCCCACTTGCTGAAGGTGGAAATACATTTGATTCATCTTATGAACCAGCCATGACTTCTTCGGTTAGAATCATTTCGGGTTTTGACGCTGGAAGTCTCTTTGATGGCGCCCTTTATCAAGAAGCCACGACCTCGCTCTATGTATGGTTCGATTCTAATGGAAATGGTCTTCAAGATGAAGGTGAAAGTCCGTATACAAGCAATGCCACTGTCAACATTTATGATCCCAGCTCAAGCGACCCAACTACTCCTATTGCAACCGGTGCAGTTGCATCTGACGGTACATTCACGCACGATATTGCCCCAGGAAGCTACACAGTTGAAGTCGTCGTGAGTGACGTCAATGCCTTGTTTTCACCGCAAGATCAAGGATCTGATGATACTATTGACAGCGATGTCGACGCTGATGGCATGATCTCGATTACTGTTGCGTCTGGTGAGGAAAGCAAGATTTCTGCAGGTGTGACTGCTATGCCAGAAGTTGCAAGTTGCGTCTTCCTAGATTCAAATGGAAATGGTCTTCAAGACGAAGGCGAGCCACCCCTTCCAGATGTTGAAGTCCAATTGTACCATGCAAATGGTACACTTGCAGCTGTGACAACTTCAGATGAAACTTGCTTTTACGGATTTACTGCGCCTCATGTTGGGGACTACTATGTTACAGTTGTTCTTCCTCAAGACCACGAGCTGAGCCCCGTGGTAGACGGTGGTAATCAGATCTCCAGCAACGAAGATGGATCTAATAGTTCTCCAGTTTCGACCCTCACTCTTGGATACATCGAAGAGAGCTGGGATGTTGGCATGTATGTGCCAGTTTCCATTGGGAATCGAGTTTGGAACGATTTGGATGGTGATGGTATTCAAGATGGAGACGAGCCGGGCATCGAAAATGTCGTTGTCAGTCTCAACGATCAGGATGGTTCTGAGGTTGCTTCTACTGAAACGGATAATACTGGCCACTATCTATTTGAGGGTCTCAGTCCTGGGAACTACTCTGTTACCTTCCAGCTTCCAGACGGGTTTGTCTTCACATTCCCTGCCAAGACTACCGCCGACATTGTCGATCCTGTGGATGGAAGCTACGCCTACGATGATGTCACAAGTGATGCAGATCGGGATACAGGAGCAACCGCAGTAACCATGCTTTTGTCTGGCAGTTCGAATCTTTCACTCGATGCAGGCATGTTCATTCCAGTAAGCATCAACGGCACCACTTGGCATGATATGAACGCTGATGGCTTCCTTGACGAAGGCGAGCCTATCCTTGAAGGTTCGACTATCATTTTGTACGATGTAGACGGTGATATCGCCGCTGGAACAAGCGCTGTCGTAGTTGACGCAAGTGGCGTCTGGAACGTTGATGATTTGCCCCCTGGTACCTACTCGGCTCTCATTACACCCCCATCGGGAGAGTGGACTTTGAGCCCAATTCCTGAGAACGAAGGCAACGGCACGAGCACTAATTTTGACCCAGCTGACTTGAAGAATAGCCCAGTCTACCTTCAATCCGGAGAATCGGGATGGGGTCACTTTGATGCTGGTTTCTACTTGCCCGCTTCAGTTGGAGATAGAGTGTGGTTCGATGAAGAACCCAATGGCATTCAAGATTTTGGTGAGCCTCCAATGGATGGTCCTGTTGACGTCAGACTCTACGACTCTCTCGGGTATCTCAAGGGAGAAACGCAGACAAGCGCTGGAGGTTTCTACCAGTTTACTAATTTGCAGCCTGGGACGTATGAAGTTGAGTTTGTCCTACCCAGCGAGGACTTTAACTTCGCAATTCTGAAGGCAGGGGAGGACGACGCTCTTGACAGTGATGCCGATCCTAAAACTGGCAGAGTACAAGTTACGCTTCAATCGGGAGAAATCAATGACAATATTGATGCTGGTATTATGGATTCTGCTCCGTACTATCCTGACTGGACAAATGATGTCCAAGTCTGTACCAATGATGGTTTCGATCCTGCATGGCTCGAAATCCAAGAGGTGAACTACCTGTACTCAAGCAAGGAAGCTTGCTGCAAGCAGCACTTCTGGTGGCGCATGACGCAGTGCATGGCCAACGAAGAGTTCAAGTTTTACCAGAAAGAAGATAGGTGTGATACCAAGGTCGTGTTTGAAGATTGGGAGTCTAACACACCAGACATGTTTCATGGTGGGGAGACCACGCTCTTTGATACTCTAGAAGAGTGCTGCGCGCACAAATTTTGGTTTGACTATGATGGATGCATGGGCAGATCTCCATTAATCTACAAGTTTGAATTCTGCGTTGATATTCAAGATCTCGCTGTTCCACTAGACTGCCAGTCTGCAGATATCTACGGGCAGGTGCTTGAATACGCATTCAATGCGAAGGCTGATATTGGTTTGGGTGAGGTTGATACGACTATCACGAAGATCGGAGACGCGTCGCTAGATAAAGTGGCCGGGAACACTGTATGTGGAGGATCTTTGGAAGGAACCTTTACGAATGATCAGACTGGAAGTAATCCCGACATTGATGGTGCTATTGGTACGACTACAGAAGTCTGTGGTTTCATGACTGTCGAAGCTGGAAACGATTGTGCTGATGAGGCATGTCTTATGGAGCAATATCAGCAAGTTTCTCAAGCACTAACAGAAGCGTCGACAACTGGAACTCTCACGGATTCCATCAAGGCCAGAGCAATCAACCGACTCCCTCCTGTTCCTGAACTTCAATCAGTGGTTGCCGACAACCTTTCAGTATATGATATCCTCTTGCCTTCGACCATCACTGGGGACTTCGAGACAAAATTCTTCTTCGGCACTGACTTGACAACGTGTTCAGAAAAGCCTACCATCACCTTCAAACCTGGTGATGCGAATTACGACACATTACATGCATGCTGCTCACAGCATTTCGTCTGGGATATAGCAGGTTGCTGCACAAATGGTGGCGGATGTCCAGAGCTACCAGACGATCCAGTTGTCGATGATCCACCTGTCGATGAAGTAGATGGATACTACCCTACGTGGATAACGGGTGAGCTGTGTAAATACAAGTCGGGATTCGAGTCATGGGAAGAGAGGTTTGACTCCCTTGAAGCCTGCTGCACTTCCAAATTCAATTACGTGTACGACGACTGCATGAATCCAACTGCAACTCGCTAGAGAGAAGATTCTAGTAGAAATTTGATGTCAATTTTCAGTATTATGTGTAGGATAAAAGATGTAATGTTTACATCATGATGTATAGTATAATTATTCCCAAATCAAACGACTTTCTATGGTTCTTCTATCACTAACAATTGCGTCTCCGTCGTTGACGCATCTTTCTCCATTCATGATGGATGCAATATCCAGGAGGAGGCGGGACTTTTCCCCGGTGCAAAGCGCAACTTCGGCTAAACGCAGCATTCTCACCATTGATGCCGCCCGATGATGGCCAATCGGCCGTCTCCTGAACAAATGATTCCTGAGTTCTCCTTATCGTCCATCAGTGGCATCAATGAAATCGTCATCGCAGGAATAGTCAACCAACCGGCAGGCCAGAAGAATGCAGACGAAACAGATAAGTACTTAGAGCAGAGCTTACTAGGTCAGGGTATCTTTTCTAGTCAAGTACTCATTCACGTAGGAATCGAGTAACGTCGGTTTGCGATTTTCTGCTTTGCTCTCTTTCCAGGGGTCTTTCCAGGGGGAAAGGGGAGCCCCATCCATCACTTTTGCAGATAGAGCCGTTGGAAAGGAGAGTAAATAAAAAAGAAAGTACATGTACCGACAGATTTCAAAATTATTTGCCCCACGATGAAGTCCTACCAGCGAAGATCTCCAGCCAAAGCTAATAATGGCAGCTGGACGGTGTCGAAATCGCTCTACATCGTCCTTGCTATAGCCATTGGGGCTGTCGGATTGCTCGTCTTCGATTATCAGCAGGCGAATAATTTCAAAACATCTCTCCGAAAGAGCGCTGCTGCTAGCGCTGACAATAATAAGATCGTTTTGGTATCATCGAGTGGTGAGGAGAAGGATACTCTTTTACTGCGCACGCCGGAAGAAGTTGATGGCGCTGTCGTTAGCAATGGCAATAAGGCTGCTGAAGTAGAAACGGCCATGGGTGCGTCAAATATTCTCTCATTTTATATGATTACGTGCTATGTGCTATTTTCTCCGTGCTTAATTAACTGACATTATGATATACTCCATGTGTATCAAAACATTCTCTTCTAACGCTCTTCATCCACATAGTCGAAATTGAAACACCGCCCTCCGATAATGATATCTCTACAGCTGCAGACATTGAGATTGAACAACTTTCTCGGACATATCCTATTTGGATTGATGAAAAACTTGCTGACGACAGCATCACTCATCCCTACGGTTGGTGTGTCCCTGAGGATATTGCTACAGCTACAAAAAATGACGACAGTCCAAAGGGATTAATTTTCGTCAAGGTTCACAAATGTGGTTCTTCTACAGGTGCGGGCGTGACATTGAGAATCAGGGATAATCTCTCCCAACGCCTTAGTCAACTAGATCAGAATGCCCCTGCTAATTGCTTTGCTCATTATGAACATGCTGCTGCAAGTGAACTTCAATTCCAGAAACGAGACCCCTCACAATCTTTTATGTGGAGTATTGTCAGAGAGCCGGCGCAGAGAACTCTCAGGTGAGCGTGTGCATGTTTGTGTATCGTCCCCCCTTCTTTCTTGATGAGTGAGAGATCGAGATTCTTTCTAATATCACTCAATGATTCTGTTGTACACAGCCATTACTTCTACTTCCATATTAGCAAACAAAATCATACAGCGACCGAAGATAACATTCTGGCAAGACTGAAGAGTTCAGACCTTCAAAACTATCAATCAAAGTATCTTGATCTGCCAAGTCAAAAATCAAAATCTTCTACAGATCGTATTATCAATGGATACGACTTTTTGGCAATAAATGAACGTATGGAGGAGAGTTTGGTAGTGTTGGCAATGTTGGCTCAGATTCCTTTCACGGATGTGGTAGTCTTAAATTCCAAATTAGCAGGAGCGTATGATGGGGGGAATGGCAAGCGCTGTGTGAAGTTGAAGCGAAAGTGGACAACTCCCAAGATTGACAAGTATATTCTTGGTGACTACCGTAAAGCCAACAAAGATGATTATCAGTTGTATGATGCAGCACAAAGAAGTCTTGATAAGACAATTGATGCTTTGGGAAGGAAACGTGTTGAGGAGAATATTGAGGTGCTGAAACGTCTCCAGCAGCAAAATGAAGAACAATGCGCAAGTGAGGCCACAATGCCTTGTCCTGAGCCTGAAGATGAAAGCAAGAAACAAGAACACATGCGTCTTGTAAAAGAGAGTTGTTACTTTTCTGATATTGGATGTGGTCACGCCTGCACGGATTCGGTACTTGCAGATCATGCTGAGGAAGAATGGGCGAGGATAACTTCTTCGCAAGGCCAAGTTCAATAATATGACCGATCTATTGTTTTTGTAAAGCATAATATTCTTCAGAGGGGAGAATATTTACTTAATTCATATTTGTATGTCTTCATTGATTACACATAGATTAGAAATCTCTACACGTAGAAATTATGTTGCCAAGACACTACACCTAATTCACCCCTCCCAGCCAGAGATAGTTGTCAAACAATCCTTCCGTCTGCAACCTTCTCCGGCCCGGCTCAGTGACATTCTGAAAGTCATCAATATATTCATAAGGAACACTATCGGTGCATCGAAATACACCTCTCCCAGTCTGCTTATCTATTTGCATAGGATATAAATTTCCGTATGGTCCAAATTGATCTCCTCTCTCCCCAATCCAATAAAAGTCGACGCCCTGTTTTCATTAGGGATGAATGTTATCAGCAATTTCTCATTAGCACAAACACAAGCACACTTGCACATGTACTCACCACAGGTGTATCTTTAGTAGTTGTATCACTAACAATAATAGTCCCTTTTGTTAGAGCTCGGTCCCAAAAAGCTGGAAAGTAAAGGAGGAATGTTAATCGCCTGAAGTGAAGCCGTAACAAATCGATGTTACTGAGATTACTCACCATGATAATTTGCCACTGCAGCTTTCAAAAACTTTTGGAAACCTTGAGCGAAAAGAAACTGTCCTCTGGGTTGATACATACCAAACCATCGGTCGCCGCTGTAGATAAGAAGGACGACATCAGTGTCATTAATGAGAGGATTCCCGCCTTGATACATATAAACGGGTCTGTCATATTCTTTCCACAAGCCGCCCCACCCCCACGTAACATTGACAACACTCCAAGTATCGTTGTAAAATTCACCATAAATTTGGCGGCATTCATCCTTAAGTCTCACTTCGCAGTGAGGCCCGATGAAGGTCACTCCCTCAACGTCGTTAAAGCATTCACATTTGCCATCTTTCTTACACACTCCATTCAAATTACAATCTGCACCACAAGTTTATCGAAGAGCAAGCAGCTTTGTGAGAATATACAAGAACAAGAAAAGTTCGGCCACCCTAAATCCTAAAGAGGATCACGGAAATACATACCTGCATCATCACTGCACTCATTACAAACTATATCGACTGGACAAATGTTGCACATGGTTGAGTAAGAATTCGGATACAACTGGCTACGGAACAAGAAAGGCAAAATTACATACCATCAGTCCTGCTTATCACTCCAGCCCAAACTTGCCAAGACCCCTGAACTTCTTCAATATCATACACATCAGTTTCCTCACTTCGAAGTAACCAAGGACAATCCGAATCATCACGGGTTGATTTACGGATGTGCTCATGCGTGAACACCCATGCCCGAATGCTCTTGCAGTACTTAATTTGGGCTGGAACCTTTACACCAATATTCAACTCATCCGGAGACGTAGTATCAAACGGAGTGTTATCAAACTTGTTTTGTTCCACGTATACCGGCCTGCCGTCGTGGCTGCTTCCGTCTTGGTTGTACATTCCATTGAAGTAAGGGTAAATTAATACCATTTCTTCAACATCTTTCCCAGGTACTTGCACTATACTCTCCTCCCACACTTCATCTTTGATTATTACATTTATCGATTTGCATTGGTAATCTCCCCTTGACTGGCTGCTGGTTACTTGAATCAGCGCACCCAACAAAGCAATCAAATTCACGAAGTAAAGTGTTTTCTGCAGGAATAGATATTTATCAGACTGCATCTACTTATCGCAAAAGAGGAGAATATTGTGCACATTCATACACTCACCAGAAAGAAACTGATTTTTCTACTCCGCTCAGCCTTATTAACTTCCTTCTTGAACTCGATCCTAAAATACTTCTTTGTAGTAGCTTCTCTCAAACTCTTTGAAAACACACCCATTCTGGCGAGATTGAATGCAATATCATCAAGTTGTTGTAAAAACTGTAGGGCGATAAAGTCGAAGAATATATCCAATACGCCCCTTGCCATCATAAGTATTAAGAAAACGTTCAGCAAAAAAAGATATCCCATGAAGATACGAAGTAAACATGAATGAACAAATTTGTGATATTTCAATTCTGGAAATTTGCTTTTGAAATACGTCTTGGAAATTCTTCGCAGCAAATACAATCCCGTTGGGATTTCCTCTTCCATCAGCAAGGCGATGAAGATTGCGGCATACTGCGTTATTTTAACGGCGGTTCCAACATTGGCTGGAATTGCGCTACGTCCAAACTGTATACGGTCGTTGTTTATAAGTGCCAAAAAAAGGCATAAAAGTGAAAGTCCAGCTATACTAAAACTGAATTGAAATGCTCTTGAATTAATCGGCTCTGTGAAGAGCAGCGTATGCGTAGACTCTGGAAATGTGATGACATCGAAATCTTCCTCTTTGGCATCATCGATCGTGTCAACTGCATTGGCGGCAGCTTCTTCCTTTGTGTTGGGTGACTCGGCGTTAACGCCCGATTCAATTTCTACAGAGATAACTGACCTCTCTGATGAGAGATGACCCACTGCGATCGAGTGGGATGCTGCTTCGGTGTCTTCTTGCGTCATGTTAGTACCTATGTAGTCGCCTACACAACATCTTGATGTGAAAGATTCTGTTGGTGGTATGATGTGGTTCTGAAGACAAAAGGCGGTGGCGGTACGACATTCTCAGGGTTCTACTTTCTTACTCTTTTCTCTTGCTCCTATTAATTACTCCTAAGTATGTACACGATTACTGTTAAGTAGTTGTTTTCAAATACGATCTCCATAGTAATGCATTTCTATTATTTGTAGTAGATCCAGTCATCCCCGTATTAATCAAAGTTGGATGTAGCGGCACGCAGGATATCCTCGTCAAGATTCCTCTCAACAATGCAGTCGTCAAGGCATTTCTCTCCATTGGGCCCCTGCACCAAGATTCGGTAACAGGTAACATCCTCTCTCTGTCCCTGCCTCATGACACGTCCAAGAGCCTGTTCCTCCACCGAAGCATCCGCAACTGCATCACTTCCAGAATACATGGGATCATACATGATAACGTGGTGACATGCTTCTTGCAGATTGTGACCAGCCGCTTGATTGAAGGATAACAACAGGATGCGAGGACGTGCCCTATCTTCCTCGGTAGCATCAGTGTGACGAAACCAAGAGATGATTTCATTCTGTTTAAGCACACTGTCGCTGTCTTTAACATGGCAAAATTCACGCCCACTGGATTCCAAAGCTGACAAGGCAGACCCGTGTCCACCATACACGGCATTGGCAAAGATGATGATCTTAGTGTGTGGTTCATCTTTCTGAATGGAATCAATAATCTCAAAAAGAGCCTCGTGGCGAGCTGCGGAAGATGCAGTGACAGTCAGCGCATCACTGGCCTTCTCACCAAGTTGGTCAGGCCTAATCGAATAAGACTCGAGATTCACAGCCTTGATTGCTTTGAGGAACTTTGCTCCATCCGATTCGGACATTTTGACAACGGTTTGTTTGCGTTCAAGCTTCACAGAAAGCTGTTCCCCTCGGTTGCGTTGGCAAGCCTCCCTGACGTAAGCATGACAAGAGTTCTGAATCGCACACCTGTATTCACGGCTCTTGGATCCCTCCTCTTGTTGATTCAAGAAGATATCACGGCCAGATTCTCTCTCTTCCTTGCGCCAGTGATGCGCTGACCCAGTGAGGTAAGTGCCTCCCATTAGATTGGCCAACTCTGTCACACGCGCTTCTGTCTCAAGCAGAGGTGTTCCTGTCAAGCCCCAAAACGCAGTCCTAGCCAATAGAGGACGAGACGATGCATCAGTGCAGCCAACGCCCAAGAATTCCCTCGCACCTCTGCGAGCCTGGACCTTGAACTCAGTGTCTCTGGAAACCTGATCCTGTCTTTTAGTAGATACGAGACATTCGTGGCATTCATCAACGATAACGCGGTCCCATGAAAAATATTCAAGAGGAACTCCTCTCTCATTTGGGCCAAAAGTCTTGGTGCGGAGCTTCTTGATGTTTTCGGCATACGCGTACCCATAATACCCTTGTGCATCTCTGTGCTTTTGCTCAGACGTGTTGCCCACGTAGATGGAAGGGCCCGATTGCATGTTACGCACCCAAGTTCCTTCAATGGTAGGTGCTTCTGCATGGCCATTCGATGGTGCAGGAGGAATTTTGATGCCATCAGCTTTTCTGGTCAAGAGTTCAGTGTAAGGACGGTCTTTCCCATTCTTCCCCTTGTCCTCGATAATCCCAGCGGGAGCAATAACCATATCTGCCTCGCAAATCTGCTTCACAGTATATCTCTGCAACGTTTGAGCAGAGTCTATGATAATGCTCTTCAATTTGCCAGAGGTGAATTTCTGCAATAAGAAATGATAAATATACATCATGAGTAAGTTGAAGAGGCATCTCAAAATCAAAGTGGCGACTATGCTCGATACGTACCACGCGCTCTTCATCCCACTGTCCCAACAAACCAGGGGGCACGACAACCAACGTAGCTCCACTCCTTCCATCCTCAACGCTACGTTTAGCTCGTGCTTCCTCAATACCTTGGAGGATTAGAGCAATTGTGACGACTGTTTTGCCGCTTCCAATTGCATCACCCAAAACTCCTCCCTTCAACGGGGTCGCCTTGGAAGCCTTTCCAAGAAGGCACCAGCCGATACCATTGAGGGTATGCTCACTCCTCTCTTCCTCATTGAAGACAACTCTACCGGCTTCAATATCTCTCATTCTCGTCAGAGCTTTAGCCTGGCGTGAATACAGCGGTAATTCCATACCCTCGACAATCGTTTCTTCAAATGCATCGGAATTGGGGACGTGAAACTCTTTTGTTTTGGGCTCACCCATCCGAGACAGCTCAGATAGAGAGTAAGAAACGTCAACCGCGCTCACGTAATCTTCGCCTAAGCCCCGCCCTCGAACAAGATGCGCTGCTGCTTGGTGCCCAGCAACTAAAGGGTTCATCCTGATAATCAGCTTACCATTTGCTTTGTCGACACTAGCTTCGAACGCAGGTGGGCGATTCATAAGTTTCTGGTAGAAGTCGCTCGACTCTTTCGCGTCAAATTTACGCTCATACTTGACCACCTCAGTAGCATTTTTGTTTTTGCCCCTCCTAACAGTACTTTTGACAACAGTCCATTTCTCCACCGGACGTGAGGGGTAGTTGGTTTCGCACAAGCCAAAACTCTTCTCTGGTTGCTCCAATTTGTACCATCTCTGCAAGTCTAGAGGCAACAGACCCTCGGCAGCAAACTTGTGAAGGGTTGGGGCAGCCACAATGTCTAACTTCTTGGCGTTTAGACTTCCCATCTTGCGATATAAATCGATAGTCTTGACATTGTTGTCTCCATCATCAGTGCTGTTTTGTAGAATTGATTTCAACACTTCATCTTTGAGACCACTCATCTCACACAGAATTGGGGAAGAGTCAGACTTGGAAGTGTCAACCAGTTCATGAAAAGGCTTCGCACTCTTCTCAACCCTCATAGCTGGTTCGGGCACCGCTAGCTTCAAGCTTGGCGCAGATTCCCAGCTCAAAAACCTCACATTGGTCGAGTGTGTTCCCTCGACTAGGGCATTTTCTGGTATCCAATCCTTCAGTTCGCAGATTTCCATGTTGTCACGATATGACGGAGTTGTGGAGATCACTGCAACATCAAGACCAGTCCTCATTACATCAGGCCGGAGATAAAGATACAAAGCTGGCGAATTCTGAGTCTCCTCACGTCTCCAAAGAGCAGACAACACGATAGAATGTTCACAACTCATCTTCTTGTATGTGCCATTCACCGACGCCTCGTTCTCATCACCATTAACAGTTATAGTTCCAGGCCAAGTCTTCCATTTCTTGTGATAGTGCAAGAGACTATTTCTGCTCTTTGGGAAGTTTTTCGTGAACTTGTTCTGAACCTTATGGCTCTGGAGTCCCTTTGCCGCGTCATCATTCAGTCCTACTTGGATTCTCGTCGAGTTAGTAGGATCAGAACCAACAATGTCAAGGCTGGATTTGGTTGGCTTAGCTCCTCTGACTTCCCATGTTGCTGAATCAACATCAATTGACGGTCCTTTCTTTCTCAGAATTAGGCGAGCACTATCCCCCAGGACACCACGTTTAGGATTATCATAACGAATAGCCGGTGAGAAGCATTTCACATAAGCAGCAACGCCCAACTCCTTCTGGAGTGCCCCAATCTGCCCCAGAGCAACTCGTATCTCGGCAACTTGCCTGCCCGACCCGTGATCCTCCCAAGCTCCGTAGGTCAAAAGCCAATGCCCCCTCATCCTATCAACACGCTGAAGCTGAAAGCTATAGGACTCAAGACCTGTTGCCTCAGGAATGGTCTCCTCCCATTTTTTGCCCAATACGAGCACAGAAGGAGCGGCACAACGGAGCTTCATCTCAAACTCATGAGGATTCGTCCTCTTTTTCTCTGATGTGATGATCTCAGTCAATGAATGGCTTGCAATCTGATGGCGAGACGTACATGCATGGCAGATTCCCAAGCCACAATCGGAACACTCGAGGAGCTTTTCATCTGGTGACATTTGGCCAGAAGACTCACAGTTGCAGAGAACGGAACATCCGAAAGCATCATCTGCGAGATCTTTACCAATTTGGGCAAAAATTTTGGCAAAATCCTTGGTCGTGCCGAGCTTGACACCGTGCAGGTCTCCACGCTCAGCAAGGACGCTTCCATTCGCATGATCATACTTTTGGCTCAACGCAAAGTTTTTCAAGTTTACTTTTTCGATAGACTTTTGCTCTCGACGAAGCTGAAACGCACAGATTCCTGAGAGCAGACAAGCAGTAACGACGGGAACAGACATCGCGTTTCCGGCTAGATCCGATAATTGCACTTCCGTCTCAGGACCGAGAGCAAGACGAGAGAAGGGGATGCCTTGTAGCAACAGCTTTTCGAACCCCATCATTGTTCTCCCCTTGTGTGGAAGCAGCAATTCACCTCCAGGAGTGACACATCCACTCACACCTACAGTAGCATTTCGAGGATCAGTTCGGTGGACATTTTGAGATAGATCCCAGGTAAAGGAGTGATGATTAGGATCGCGTGAAACAGCATCCCTCACTGCTCCTGCAGAGAAACAATCAATAAGATCAAGACGTCGATGGTTCCACATATCAACAAGCTCATGCCAAAGTCCAGGTGGTACTAGTCTGCGCCCTCGAGGTCCCCATTGAGTCAACCAACGAGCACGTTCATTGATGCCATGCTGCTCTCTGTAGTTGAGATGATAAAATAGATCTTTCACGCTAGAAAGTTCCCAGTCAAAAAAGTCCAACTCCTTCGCACGCTCCTTCGCGACCATGCGCCCTGGGCCTGATCGCAAGGCCTCACGGAAACACCTGATACGTTCATGCGTGTTCGATAGTAAGAATGCCTCCATCGAGTGAAGCAATGGTGTCTTCAAGTGGTCCATGATGAGGTGGATGTATTCTCCCAAGTCATCTTCTGGGTCATCCGAACGCCACACAAACAAATATTTTCGGTTGCGTGTCTGGGGCAGGCCGTATTGCCTCGTATCAAGTTTAACAAGATGAGTGCAGTACCTAGCCTTCTTCTCAATCACCAATATATCATTCTCCAGATCAATCTCATGTTTCTTGGCGAGTTCTCCGAGGGACAAGGTCTTGCCCTTGTTTGAATGCTCGCTCATCAATGGAAAAAGTTCGTTTGGATCGCCATCGCCTTGGACAAAACCTTCAACGAAGCAGCCTGCCCTAGCTCCAATTTGTTTCGGCACTTCAGAGACAACATATCGACCTTGATCGTCTACCTCAAACTTGAGATCTTTCTCGGCATCTGAAACGAAGGAAAACGGAAAAGATGTTAGTTTGATCATGCCACCACGTCCAAACTATATCCTGACATGCTATAAAAAAGAGGCTACTTACTACCCTCTTTTATCCCAGTAATATTCTTGACATCATTGCGATCTTTCAATGCAATCCGCCCCTCAATGTACTCTTGCATCTTTTCCCAAGGGGCATTTTGCACATTCTCAAAGATTGCCATCGGCGGCTTTTCCTGCTCAAGATACTCTACAGCCGCCAAGAATGTCTCTCCGGAAGTTCCTTTGTCCTCGATATCTGTAAGGATAGATGATGACACAGTGGATTGGTTGAGCAATTTGTGATTGTGATTTGTGGCTGCAATAGAAATGCCTCAAGAGTTGATTTGGTTTGTCTTACCTTTGCGATGAGAAGATTTCAACATGCTAAAATCTTTGCAGGATGTTCCAGCAATAAATAGATTACCTAATGATTGCAAGAAGAAAAAAAACGAAAATGAGCTTTGGTGGTGAAAGCAACAACAACAAGAAAAAAAGACACAAGACCAAAACAACATGTTCACTCACTCTCAGGAATAGTCTGTTCCCTCCCATAAACATCCGTTACCGTCTCTCCACTAGTCAACTTGGTAATATCCGGGAACAACTTGGTATCCGGAAAATTCCGACTAATATACGCTTGCTTAAAGGGTTCCAACTCACACGACATGTTGTGCTCATACTCAAATCCATGATCACCATCGTCATTTTCCGCCGAAAGTCGATCAAGACGCTCCTTAATCAGCCCCAAGGCAATACTAGGAGCATCCGTACCACTACAAGCCGTATTCAACTTGATGGGGAACTCCAATTCTCCATCGTGTCGTTCCGTGTCGTCCAGTTTGATACTTGTTAGTAGTAACTTCCCTATCTTCTGAACCATACCGCCGATAATACCCTCGACAATCCCCCCGGTGGCATCTATACCCACTGGTTCGACGTAAGGTCCATCATCTGGTAGGGATTGAGGATTATTCAACTTTTTCGTATCGATATCCTTCTTTTTTGCTTTTTTCATTTTTTCAAATTCCGTCATGAAGACTTCTCCACTCTTCTTCTTGGCACTTGCTACTGCTGTTTTTTTCTCTGCTACTGCTGGTTTTTTCTCTGCCGCTGCTGGTTTTTTCTTTGCTGCTGGTTTCTTCTTCTTCTTGGCGACTGCCTTTTTCTTATTCTTTCCAATGTAATCTTCATCAGAAGAATCTTCTTCTTCGACTAGTTCATCATCATCATCATCATCTTCTGATTCAGATCCAGGTTGGAACTCATCACTATCATCCTCCTCCTCATCTACCTTGGCCTTTTTCTTCTTGTTGTTCTTCTTCATACCCCCACGTTTCTTTGCCTTGGCAACAACACCACCAGTTTGTTTCCCCACAACCCGTTTCTTCTTGGGCCTCTCTTCCTCATTATCGGAATCATTATCCTCCTCCAATTCCAATTCATCATTTTCCGAATCTGCATAATTCAAAAGTTTCTTGGCAGTGCGTTGTCTTGGAGTTTTTCCACTGGTGAGTAGATCAAATGCATTCTTTTTGGTAGTGGGGGGAGGGGCCTTTTTGGATGTGATGGCCTTTTCGGAAATACGTGGTTTCTTGACTACTTTCTTGGGAGGTTCCTCTTCCTCTTCATCGTCGTCATTGTTATTGTTGTTGCTATCCATAATGGAATCACCAGCATGATCATTATCACCATGATCATTATCATCAACACCATCAATCTTCCTCTTGCCACAAGAAGTAAGCTGATGCAACAAAACAAAATTCCCAACCTCCTGCTCTGTCATATCCTCACTATCCCCATCTTCATATTCCACATGATAATACTTACAAGTGGCATCGTAGCTTGTAATGGTGCCGGTGAACAATTTGTCAACTTTTTTGGGTGGACCTTGTTGGACGATGAATAGTTTGCTGAGGGTTGTTCCGATGGGGTAGGATGGTGCCATACTAGTAGTAGTAGTAGTGGAGGGCTTTTTCAACGATTGTTTGGTGGACTTTTTTGGAGGTGAAGATTTCTTCTTCTTCTTCTTTTTAGTGGTAATCATCAATTCCTCCTCAGAGGAAGAGTCATCCGACGAATCAGGTAGGACATTGCTCTTCTTCTTCTTCGTGGCAGCATTGGCCACCCTACGAGGGGATCGACGTACCTCCTCCTCATGACCACCCCTAGAGTTCTCTTTTGTAGGTGTTCCCTTCTTGGTCCTGTTTGCTATTGCATCTATCGTCTTTGCCAGGGGTGAAGAATCATCGTCCCCGGAAGAGCTACTACTATCATCAGCATTGTTGTTGCCGTCATGTACTCGTTTGTCATTGACACCCTTGGGAGTAGACGTGACACTTGTCGGTGAAGGGTTCTTTTTCCGATTTTTGTTGCCACTGCTGAAAAAGGAGGTGATTGATTTCGATTTGACGACTGACGGTGTTTTCTTTTGGGGTGTTTTGGCCTTGGCTTTGCCACTGCTGCTGGTGGTGGTGCCTGCCATGGTAGCAGCTATGTCTTTAGATGATAGAGGTCAATGTCGATGGTCGATGCACTTGTCATTGCAAGGATTTGAGCTATCTTGTACAGCGACGTACGGAGGAATCAATATGTACTATTTTCATTTTCTTTCCTCTTTCCTCCCTACTTTCCCTCCCTCGTCCAGGCTCTAAAGAAGCTTGTCCCTCTCACATACTTGAAAGAGAGAGAACTGTGCAACTCATACAAACCTTCGGTGCAACCTCACCACCAATCTCACCCATGATGGAAGAAGAAGAAGACATCGCTGTATGTGCTAATCTATCAAGACTGCATGCGCAGGAGGGCTGAAGTGGCGGCTGTGCTACCTCTGTTAAAAAAGTTGAATTGTCGACATGCCCGAACTTCGCCTTGTCTTTTAAAGAAGGAAGTCAAAGCATCCCCTAAAAGTACGACAACAAGAAAAAGGAAATCATCAGCTGACAACCCAGATAACAATGCAGGTGCAGATTATATGCTACTCCAAACCGAAAGAAGTGCATCAAAAAATGGAATACTCTGCGGAGACGGTGGCACAAAGAGAAAGTGTAAAGCAGCACGACGGTGAAGTGTGTTAAAAGGCAAAAGACGATTATGCAGCTGTGCAGGTTGCACAAATCATGTCGTCAAAGGAGGAGTGTGAGTCAGGGATGGTGCAACAGTCAAGCGATGCAGTAGCACAGGATGTAAAAGTCAATCTCAGATTGGAGGGTTGTGCAAGAGACATGGAGCAAAGGTCAAACTATGCAGCATCACTGGATGCACAAATCAAGTTAAAATTGGAGGAGTGTGCGTCAGGTATGGAGCGAAGCGCAAACTATGCAGCGTTCAAGGATGCACGAATCAAGCTAAAAATGGAGGAGTACGCAGACGTCATGGAGCAGGCAAAGGTTAAAATCGCGTGTGTAAGGAGGGGTGAAAATTCTTGAATTAAATTGAAGCTGTAATATTATGAAAGTATCCTCTCTCAACTTATATGCAGCTATGTCATGGTCTTGATCAATAATATTTTTGAGAGACTTTTTGAGAGCGAACAAACACTCACTTGCCAACAAATGATCCTGAATCCCATGTAGCCCTCGTATCCCCTGTGACTCGTGACCGTAGATCGACTGTGGATAACATGGTGGAGTAATGTTCATTGTCATCTTCATTATTTGATGATGAAAACTTGGATAGGTGATGATGTAAACTAGAGTTCTTCTTTGATTTTTCTTTGCCATGACGTTGTATCGGTTGTTGTTGTTGTTGTTGATGTTGTTGACTCGTTGATTTTGTTTTGCCATTGTCATCACTGCTTTTATAATCCTGACTCTTCGATTTCGCCTTTGCAGCAGCGGGAGTCTTTCTCATCTTCACCCCTCCACTAGATGGTTTGCTTTGTGCGATTAATAATGACTCTGGGGCATTGGAACTTTCCCGTCTTTGATGGTTAATCTCAGTTGATGCATGCTGAGAACGTCGATACGATGAATGATTCATATCGTCCACTGTAGACCGTCGTTTGTGACTGTTAGTTCTATTTTTTTCTGGTGGATTATAAAATCCATCTGTGTCGGTGTTGTTGCTGTGCCTGAGACTGTGATCGAGAGTAGACCTCCGTTTTACACCGTGTCCACGTCCTTTGGATTCGGAAATATAATTCAAAAATTTGGACACTATTGACTCTCCCCCTCTGGATTGATCGTCATCGTTGTTGTTGTTATGACTGTAAGTATATGATACACTGCCGGTAGATGATTCTGATGAAAATACCGATAATCCAACTTCCGATTGAGATTCCACCGCCGATGACTTATTATCGTAATCATTGTTATTTGAATCGGAATTATAACTTGTGAATGCAGAGGAATACCCAGCCGAAGAGGAGTCATTATCATACCATAAGGAAGCTCCTCTGCCCGATCGGCCAGAATCATCCAGCAATTCTGCCAACGATCCTAATGATATATTCGATGATGATGATCTCGTCGAATATCTCCGTCCTTTTTTCACTCGTTGTCCACCAATGGCGAGAACCATAGAGTTGAAATAATCACCCACCGCCGCTCGTATCTCTGGTGCTTCTCTACGAATGATTGGAAGTAACTTGCGTATGTAATGTGCTGCAAACCGTAATACAAGGAAGGCAGCGATCCATGTAGTTATTAATGGGAAGGCTTTGTTTGTTGGTGATGCAACGATGAGTGTAGGCTCTTCAGCGGCGGATAAGCCTTCGCGGCAGCCACTCTTTTGACATCTGAGGCGAGCTGCCTCTTGTGATGATGATTCTGCGGGTAACACCTCCATGATGGCGAAGGCATATACGATTATGACCGCAGCCGTGTTGTGAATGTCCCGCTGGCGCATCATCTTTGATACTTAATTAAGTACTTATGTACTAATAGTTGTGTTGGTTCGGTTTTACTTTCGTCTTCGTTGAAATGTAAAGTTCAAAGTCAGTTTTTGATCACGAATGCGATCCAGAGGGAATACCTTATATTGTACTAGTGTAAAAGCATCAATTCTAGACACTTCTATGTAGTCTTATAAGGATACTCTAGTAATTTACTCCATCTTTTCGTCATTATTCATATGTATTTTTGAACGATCTGACATCTGACAAACGTTGATGAAAGCGGGCGGGCGTTACTACTTATCGTATTTATTATCATTCCAGCAGAGATTAAAGGCCAGAAATGATGACAGATCCCTCTACAACGCCTCCTTCCTCAAACCTCCTCTGATGTTTCAACTGATGATGATGAGTAAAGTTAAAGTCGTTTGGTCAAAGAGAAAGAACAAAAGATAAAATGTTTCTGTTTTGGAAGGCCTTCCTCCTCCTCCTCCTCCTCCTCCTCCAAGTCCATCAAGGTGCTGAACTTCGGTCCAAAAGCACGGCACTTACATACTTACAATACCTACTGTCCGTCAGGTCCGAAAGTGCATCAACTTTTGCTTTTGCTACGGCTGAGTTGAGTTGAGGGGTGAATGAGGTATCAATGAGATGCTAATGACCATGAGGATGACATATTATGATGATATGCTTGATGTCAAAAAACTTACTTCTTGTGGAGTTTGGGCGGCCGTAAATATGTACTTTAGGTAAAAAACTAGGAGGCAGATTTTGGCATAGTCGGCATCTCTTGGTATTGGGGTACCATTATTGTCGCAGTGTATGGTATTGGATTGGGGTTAGGGTTAGGGTTATTTCGGGAACCGGGTCTTCCAAGTACTTCAGTGAACGTGCACAACGTTTCGAGGGGGTTAAACACATGCAAAAACAGTGTTTGAAGTTTCTAATACATTTTCGGGTGTAATGCAAAAAACGGATAGTAGAAAATTCCGGATGGGAAGTTACCGCGAAACGTTGTGAATGCACTTTCGGACCGGACGGACGGTAAATATCTAAGTCAGCTTCGGCATGAACAAAAAGGCCTTTTATTACGCATTTGTGAGTACCGAAAGCAACAATCTGAGGTGCGCAATTGCGAACCAGAGACAATGGTGAGAATTCGACTGAAGCCGGATCCGCGAGGAACCTCAAGTTCACTCATCTCGAGTCTCATGTCACATCTGTACATAAAAGTACCTAACTACAGCTTCCCACCCTGCAACCCCAACCTTCCCAATCTTCCAGCATGCAGCATACAATATCATAGACACATCTTCGCTTTGACGTTGAAAGCATGTCCCCTAACAACTCGTTTAATAGTCGGCTTAATCGTTATCCAACCAAGCGGACGGGATGTTCTCCCCCCCAACGTGCATCGTCATTAGCGTCTTCAGGTAGTGCTGATTATGACCCAAACGAGCTCGACGATAGATATGAATCGGAGTCTTTACTTGAAAGGCTTGGTGAGAAACCCTCGGAGAAAGAGCTCGCCAAATTTACCACTGCACGTATCATTGAAATTGTCCAAGAGCAATCCATGGAGGATCGTATGAGATTTGCAAACGTCCCTCGTTTTACCAAGACGGATGTACATATTGGTAAACATCTTGGAAAGGGATGTTTCTCTGATGTCTTTGAAGTGATCGTCACACTTGAAAATGATCAGAGTCAGATGGGGGCAGATACGAGTCTTGAACTTAATGATCGTATCCGAGCGAAATTTGGCAACTCGGTGGGGAGTGGATCAAATCCACGCTCATTTGAATACAAGCCCGTCAATAAGACAACTCTTCCCCCCGTCTTCAAAACGGGTGGTGGATCTTCTACTAGTGGTAAATCAGGCGTTAGCTCAGATCCAAGTGGCAAGTCCTCTGATAATGAGGATGAAGGGGAGGATCTTGACAAGTTCATCGATGCCAATTTTGGTGGTGGCGCTTCATCCGATGACGAGGATGGAGGGGAGG
>JALLBH010000253.1:0-29778 GCA_036940005.1 Skeletonema menzelii | reverse complement strand
ACCCCCGACCCCTCGCTAAGATGGGGTCTAATATTTTTCTAATGACCGCCCCCTGTCTTTTTGGATCTTTGAGTGACGAAGATCGAAGCGGTTGCGCCAAAGAAAGTAGTAGCTCCGACGTATGTGACACCCAGCAATCAGTATTGATTCTGACATGGATACTCCTACCCAAATCGGCATCTATCAGTGACATCTGTTTGTGCCATCTTCAACGTGCGGCAGCAGGCCGGCAGCTGTCTCTCTTGATGTGTTCGGAACACTTCTTGACTTCATTCCATCAAGTTGAAGCATCATTGATGCATGCAGTTTATTGCGTACCATACGATAAGTAGTAGAGCAACGAGTAGTAGCATATAATAATATAACAACCACTGTGATAATAGAGGTAAACAAACAAATAATAGCGACACCACCATGTCAATGAGAAGAGTATCAAGTCGACCACGCCTCGTAAGTGATGCTGATCGTGCTTCTCAAATTTCCTCCTTTATGAAAGAAGAGAATTATGACACATCAACATTATCATTGTCTTTGGATACTACTGATATTGAGAATTGTTGCAAGGGTGACTATTCGTATTTTCTATTTGGACATGATGATACTGATGATGTTAACGGTGGTACTATTCAAGAAGTGGAGGATGATGATGATAATGAACGGAAGAAGTCTGCTGCTGCTACTGCTACTACAGCTACTGATAACAATGACGACAAGGCCACTACGACGACGACGGGTGGCGGCGACAGCGATCATTATCCAAAAAGAAACACATCCGATGACACCTTATCCGATTATGCCTCCTGTTGCTGCTGCTGTACCGATGAGGATGAAGAGACTACGACGACTACCTCCGATAATGTCACCAATTTGGAAATGTCCTTTCAAAAGTCATCCCTCTCCTCCAATGAAGATGAGGGGGGGATGGAGGTGGCAGCGGCATCTTATCTCGATCGTCAATTATTGGCAACCTCCACCAGTACTACTATTACGGCATGTACCAAACGGAAACGACTTTCACAGCAACATTATCTAACTCCCAATTCATCCTATGCAGAATTGCAACAGCAGCAGCAGAATAGTAGTAATATGATGTGGTATTCACCTTCTTCACCTGTACGTGGTGGTGGTTATAGTGCATCGTATAACATTGGTGTAGGTCAACCTCCTATCACCTCAAGGATGCAGCATCCTCATTATTGCTTCACCAACAACACCACCAACCACCATCATCACCACCACCATCAAAAACAACAACAACACTCTCCTACACAAACAAATACTCCTAACAAACCAACAACACCAATCCAAACCCTACCAGAAGAAACACTCATCCAAATCTGCACCCATCTAACCCACAATGACATACGATCCATCGGATCGACATGTCATTATATTCGAATGGTGGTTACTCGTAGTACTTGTGCGATTGAAACTTTGTGGATGGGATGGTTGATTGGGAGATTTCCTGTGGTGTTTGGTGCTACTAATGCTGCTGACAATGACGATGATGATGATGATGGGAGAGTAGTTGAAAAGAGACGTAGTAGTAGTAGGAGGAGGAGGAGGAGGATGCACTCGTCTCATGTTACGTTTGTAGATGATTTTGAATTGCCCATGGCAGCATCACCATCACCATCAGCATCTGCAACTACTACTACTGCTACAGGATTTGTCGGAGTGGATCATGATATCCGCAATAACAACAGTGTGAATTTACCATTGCTTACGGGATTATTGGCACCACGTTACCCACAACTGATGAATTTACGCCAAGGTGGTGAGGAGTTGCCATTTCGTTGCTTTACTAGGAACATTCCTCGTGCTACAACAACAACAACAACAACGGCGACAGTAGGAGTCAACAATAGTCCAATGATGGATGGCGAGGAGGGAAATGACATTGATGATGATGTTGTTGTTCTATCCGTCATTCAGTTTACTGGAAGAGTGGGTACTGGGGATCGATCGATTCGATCGGACTTTCCATTTCCTCCAAATTGTCGTACTGTTGGCAGCAGTAGTAGTGGCAGTAGTAGTGGCAGTAGCCACGGTGGTGGTGCAAGTTTGAAGAGTCTATCAACATGGATGAAGAATCATACCCCACTTCGATCGAGGGGTAACAAACGAAAGAATGGGCGGGCACCCGCACATTCCATGGTACGAGATTTGTCTCCACCACCGACACAATCACGATTGAACAATCGTCAGTTTTTGACATTGTCAAATGCCAACTATCCTTTACATGCTGGACGTAGTTTGCACCTTCCCTTGAGTTCTCATTCGGCAAATAATAATGAACGATCTCCACTCTTTCGCTTCCTCTCAAGCCTATCACATCATTGTGATTGTGTCAGTAGTAGCAATACCTCATCATTCGTGGATAATAACGAGGCTGAAGATGATGATGTGAATGATATTAATTCAACCGTTTCATTGGAACAGAATCACAGTGGTGATCATGATGATGATGATGATGAAATTGGTGTCAACGACTATGGTATGATGATTCGTCACAATGGGAATGGCCTATTGGAACAATGCAAGCAGAAACTAGGTTACAACAACAAGTCGATCAAGGATAATCTTCGTCCATTTGTTGTTCCGACGGTTGTGTCATCGTCATCGTCGTCAGGTGAGGTTACGGTAGATCTTACTCCTAGATTGGTTGCCTATTTTGAAGTGACCATTTTGGACCAGCGAAGTCGCAACAACGATGGAAGGAACGTGTCCCAGCAGCAGCAGCAGCAGCAGCCACCACCACCACCACCACATCATAATGCTGCACTTCGTCAACATCGTGGCTACCTTCCTCGCCCTCGTCGCAGAAATGTTCCATTTGGTGGGCATCGTGTCTTTCATCAGCATGCAATTCTCGCCCCTCCTTTGGATGCACAGGATAGATTGGCAAGACAAGGTCAAGTTGCTGTTGCTCCTATGAGACATGAATGTGTTGCCATTGGACTTTCCACTCTATCCTTCAACCCTCGATCGAAAATGCCGGGCTGGTGCGAACACAGCTTTGGTTACCACGGAGATGATGGTGGTATTTTCCACGGCCATGGCGACATGCTTCGACGGTATGGACCAAGCTTTGGCCCAGGGGATATTGTCGGGTGTGGTTTGGATTACTCTACTTTGAAAATATTCTTTGTGAAGAATGGTGAATTCTTGGGTTGGGCGTTTGAAAAGATTGAGAAGGAGATGGTGGAGCGAGGACTTTACCCCACTGTGGGGGTGGATACGGAGTGTCCGATACATGTTAATTTCGGAGAAGTGCCTTTCAAGTTTGATTTGAAGGGATTTGGTAGAGAGAAATTATATTGGTAGTTTGTATGTAATATGTTTTGATGTCATGTTAGTAAATGAAAAAAAGTACTTAAACAAGTTGATTGTAGATGATTTTGTAGAGAGTTGTAACTTTTACGTCAGTGCAGCACAAGATAAGCCTCAAAAGTAACGATAACGCTTGCTTGCAGGAGCTCTAAAACGCTTCGGTTACATGATTACTCGGCTGAGATGAGCATAAGTGATGAAGATCTTGTACGCTTTGTTCTACTAGACCGATTGTGTCGCCGATTGGACGTGCATCGAAGCAGACTACCTTGGCTGCAGTCAGCTTCAATGGACGGCTTCATCAGGCTAGCGTAGCATTGGCCGATATCAAGGCAGGCATAGATTCCATGCGGGGAAATCTTAAGTTGAGAGGTTGCATCTGCATATCAAATGAAAGTTGCTCTAGTAAAAGTAATGTGTTGAAGACATATAACATTTATTCCTACAATATTTAGAGCTAGTCATGCGAAACCCGCTCTCAAAGTGGGGCACTCTTCATCAAATTTCATCGCCTTCGTCCGAATCAAAAGGATCAAAGGCGTTTATGGTTTGGCCGGGAGGATCAAATCCTTTTTCGAATTGACCTGGTGCCACCACTCCATTGTAACTTGCTTCAACTCCTTCTCCCTCATCATCTCTAGTTTGGCTCAATTCATTATTCACCACGAAGCTCCCCTCACCGTGCCCACCCTGTTCAATTTCGTCATCGTTTCCCTCATTGCCCAGATTTAATTTCTTCGCCATGTCCTCCTGCATTTCATTCTCCTGCTGCTCTGCCAATCGAGCCTTTGCCTTGGCCAAATAACTTAAGCTGGCCTTGTTGTCCGGTGCCAGTTCCAATGACTTCCTATAAGCGTCAATAGAGCCTTCATAATCACCCAAAAAGAAGAGACTCAGTCCATACCTCGAGTAGGCCTTCTCATAAGAGTCATTCAATTCAATACTCGAGAGGCAATCATCAGCAGCCTCGGAATATTTACGAAGGTAGCAATACGCAGCTGCACGATTGGAGTAGTAGATGTGGGAGTTGGGTCCCGCCGCTGAAGTATCAATGGCAAGGTTGTATTGTTGCAACGCCTCTTCAAACTTCTTGTTCTTCATAAACGCATTACCTCTGTCTTTGTACTCATCGGCAAGAAGCTCAATGTCTTGGGCTTCTTTCCTCTTGGCCTCTTCATCAATCGCAGTGTTTTGGGCAAAGGGACTAGGCCAATCACCATTGTTTTCTAACACCTCCTCTTCCTCCTCTTGCATTTTCGGCAACATCTTTCTCGCCTTCTCATACTGCCTCTTCACCCATTCATTACCAGGATCAAGACCCAATGCCGCCTCATAATTTTCCACAGCCTCTTCATACCGCCCCGAAGCATAATACGCAAGTCCAAGTCTCGAATGAGCCTTGGTATAGTCCGGCCGAATAGTTAGCGCCGATTGACTATCTTGAATGCTACTTTCCACATCTCCAAGTGACAGATGGGCAGCGGACCGATTGGAATAGTAGACATGTGAATTCGGTCCAGCGGGGGAAATTTTCAGTGCCTTGGTGTACAATTCGAGTGCCTGGCTGAATTGCTTCTTCTGCATCAACTCATTGCCCTGTGCATTAATATTCTCTGCTTCTTGGTAGAAGGGCAACTTTGCCGCCGGGGAGAGGGGAATCTTGGGTGCTTTGTCGGGAGAGGGGGGAGGATCCATCTCTGCCGTTTTTGGAGGGGAGGGAGGAGATGCCACTTGAGGAGGAGGCGCTTCAACTGGGGAGGGAGAACGTTCAACCTCTGTCATACGTTCCTTTGCTGTTACGTCGGCCTGGATTTCTTCTTTTGATGGGGACGAAGGAGCTGCAGAAGCTGCACCTAGAGCTTGAGCTGCAACCAGAGCTCGAGCTGCAGCTAGAGCTCGATCAACATCTTCATCTGTCATACGTTCCTCTGCAGTTACATTGGCCTGAATTCCTTCCTCTGATTCAGATCGTTGAGTAATAAACTGCTCATAATTTGAAACATCATCGCCGGCACTTCGTTGTTCGTCCTCATAACTACTAGAAACAACATCGACAGTTTGTTGCTCGTATTCATAACTAGCAGCAACATCACCCGCAGCTGATTGCTCCTGCTCTTGCTCGTACTCAGAACTGCTATACTCATAACTAGCAGCGACATCAGTTTGTTGTTCGTACTCAAAACTACTAACAGCAACATCACCAGCAAGTTGTTGATCGGTATCGTAACTACTAGCAGCAGCAATATTGCCAGAAGTTTGAGCCTCGTACTCATAACTATCAGCAACATCACCAACAACTGGAACTTGTTCCTGCTGCTCTTGTTCAGACAACAAATGAGGCACAAACGGAGAAGCACCATCCTCTTCCTCCACACGATACTCCTTCACATGCTCAATAATCCTATCCCTCCTCATCTCCAACCGATCCGAGACACTGTGCACATTTCTCAATGCCTTTTGTCCCGATCGTGGACTCCACGGTCCACCTCCTCCAACATGCAACATTTGCTGTTCTTCCCGAACTGCCAACTTGGATCGAAATTTCGCCACCACCTTACGATACTTATTCTCATACACCAACCGTTGACGCCGTTCCTCCTCCTCAGGAGACAAAGTCGTCATCGTCCCCGTCTTGCCCTCCAACTTGGTTTCAGCAAAGAATCCCTTTTCACCCGCAGCTTTGATGAAACTTTCAAAGAGAGGATCTTGCACCACCTCACGTTCGGCTTCGATACGACTCTTGGCATTTAAGGTGGATAATGCCACTGATGTCAGATCTGCGAGTGTTAATGGTCCTCCATCAACAATCGATGGTCCTCCTAATGCCCGTCTGGGTGACATCGAAGAAGCAGCAGCAGTAGTTGCATTATTTGCCCCTCCTCCTCCTCCTCCTCCTCCAATCATTCCCATACCATCATCTCCCGATGCCATACCATTAAACAAATAAAAACGATGGGAGTTGGATAAATGTAGATCATTTTGTTCGTATATGGGACACTCATCATTTTTCGTCGCGTTGCTGTTGTTGTTGTTATACGAAAGAAGTACTTCATTAGTAATGTCTGCCATGGAGGGTAGTTTGATAGTCTCTGTCAATGCAAATACCTCCTTGGTAGGACCGACACTCCCATCATCATCATTGTTGTTACTACTATCCATCATTGAATCACCACCATCATCATCNGGTAGGACCGACACTCCCATCATCATCATTGTTGTTACTACTATCCATCATTGAATCACCACCATCATCATCATTGTGCTGCTGCTGATTCTTCTTGACATCCAATCGATAAATTGAATCATTTCCTACACACTCATCCTCCACACCTGCCAAACCACCCCCACCCACAATACGAATTTCCTTCACCGTTTTCTTTTTCTTCTTCTTCTTCTTCCTCCCATCATCATCCAACTGATCCTCCTCAATCCGACTAACCTTCACCTTCCCAAATGCCAATTTTTCATGACCACCACAAAATGCACGATTTAAACTCCAAATGGCCAATGATAAATAATCTGCATGTAGGCCCTCCCCGTGGAATAAATCTTGTGGGTTTTGGTAAGACCGACGGAGGGAACGGAGGTAGTCAAGGCAGAGGAGGGTTAATTGTGCTTCGGTGGGGATTATGGATGCATTGCTGTTGTTGTTGGTGGGAGTAGAAGGAGAGCTGTTGGGGTCGTGGGGAGGTTGTTGTAAATAATGTTGAAACTCTTCCATGTCGTCAAACATAAAGTTGGATGTCATGTTGTTATTGATGTTATTGTCAACGATAGTCGATGATGATGGTTGAGGTGGTGCAGCGCCAGGTTGGAAGGTTACTTGAGAGGGTGAGGTGATCTGTGGCTGTTGATGAAATGTAGCAGCAGCAGCAGCAGCAGCACCGCTAGTAGCATTTTCGGGTGAGAGGAAACGACCCTGACGCATTGCTGATGTGGGCATCATATTGTTGTTTGTAGAATCATCATACCCGTTAGCCGCTGTGGGTGTAACGGAGGTCCGAATTGGAGAGGGGACGTTTGATCTGTTCATATTATTCGTCTACTTGTCTCTGATTGGTTTCATGAATTCGCTTGATTGAGCTGCTTGCAAGCATTGCGGCTCGGGATGTTGTTGACATGTCTTGTGGATGGCTTGATAACAATACTCATTTATCGGCTTAAATTCATTTAAATTGGGATATTGATACTAATTCCGACGCAGAATACAATTTTGCGAGAAACAACTATTGTAATTGATGTCCTGAGTTCTTCCACGAGCTTGTATCTCAGTCTTACCAACAACAAATAATAGAAGCTCTCCAAGAATACTACTTTCCACATCTGTTTTGATGAGCAACGAATGTATCCCTCAACACTTGACGAGACTAAGTTTGGATAGAAATAAAATCGACTCTGATGGTTGTCTAGAGAGAAATAGCAAAGTTGCTGAGGGGAGATGCAACGCTGCACACTCTTCATCTTATGAGAAATATAATTGATGACGCGAAGGCGTGAAAATTCTCGTTGACGCTCTGAAAAATAATACATCACTGACATATCTTTTTTTGAAGGGGAATCATGGAATCTCTGTTGAAGGGATGACAATGTGTCTACGGCTATTGACGAATGATGTTTCCAGCATCAATGCAACACTCCAATCAAATCACACCTTGCTAGCTTTAGAAGCTTATGTGATCACACAGACACTCAGCTTTATATATCGATGACGTGACTTTCATTAACAGAAGATTCCCAAACGACCCAGATAGAGTTGGAAAGGAAAAGAGATTATCAAGACACAGCTGCATAGCCACACAAGGAAAGAATTGGCCGGCGGTTGGCAGGGAGTCACTCGATCACTGTACAGTGAGATCAACCCTCTCCACCTGCCTGAAGTGCTAGTACTGGTGGGTCGTAAACACGGACAGGTAGAGCTATATATTGCATTGAAATCATCGATAGCAGAAGTGATATCTACAGTGGACAGGAGGGAATGTCTCCAGCAAAAGAAAGGGCGCATCTCGCAGCAAGATTGGAAGAGATAGATTCTGAGCTGGCGGCAATGGATGAAGCTGACCGGGAAGTAGTGGGAATTGAGAGTGGCGAGTCTCGTAGTAGCAAAAGACGCCGGAAGTGAATGATAAACAATTCTATAGAAAAAAGTAATGCCGAAAGCGTAATAATTGTACTACTTCAACAACTTCAATTGGCGTAGACGACCAAAAAGATTGAAGCAGACTTATGCTCTACCCCCCTATTACTAACTACTTCAGTTCAAGAAAGGGCAGCACATTCTTTATCACGATATCCGCTCCTGATGTGATACGCTGCTCATTCCTTGTACGCACTCCATCAATCTTGACCTTCTTTGTAGTAGGCCTTTTGTCACAATGAGATAAAATGAGAGAAGATTCATGAGTGACGAATGCGTGTTTTCTCTCTCTTCTTCCCTTCACCCAAAAAACGGCCAATGACGATGGGATTTTGAAGAAATCTATCGTAGCCGCCCTAACAGAAGCGAAGTTACCTACTAAAACATCAACAACAATGGGCGACGGCAGTGTCACCGGTCCCCTGGGAATCAACCCCCTTCACTTCTCCGCCGGATGCTTCTTACTGCTCTTCCTTTTCGTAGCCTACCTCCTCCTCCCCCGTGGAGTTCGCGTCCAATATTTCGGCGCCTATCCCAAACGATATGCGTGGAGTGCTCGTTCTCGTGGGAGGCGTAGCGGTGGTGGTACAATTAATAGTAATCGATCGGTGGTGGGAGAGGGTAGTATGTATGGAGGTAGTTCGGTTGCTGGGGGGAGTGTCGTAGCTAATACTACCCAACAGCAGCAGCCACAACAACAACAACAACGTCAGCAAATGATGACCAATAATAATAATAATAACACACCCGGCGGAGGAACAACAACCTCCACAATCTCCGCATCCGCCGCAGCCTCTGAAGATATTGTCGTCTCTGCAGCAATGCAACAACTCCGTGATCCCGGAGTACTCATTGTTGCACATGGATCACGGGGTAAACCCAAAACAGTCCGGTTAATGTTAACTGAAACCACCATCACGTGGCGTACCGAAATGAGACGTAAGTCACCCACCAATCCCAACTCGAAAGAGTTGAAATTGGGAAAGTTGCATTCGGTACTGTTGTCGCATATTATGTACGTGGATATTGGAAAGCAGACTACGGCATTGAGAAGGGTGGAGAATGCTTCGGTCAGTGAGGCACTCTGCTTTTCATTGTTGACCAAGGAAGGGTCATTGGATTTGGAGGCGAATAGTCCTCGAGAGCGGGATGCATTGGTGCAGTGTTTTAGTTTGGTGTTGGATGAGGTTCATGCACAGAATTGGAGGGATATTTATCGGGGACCGAGTAGTGATATGCCTAGTTCGTTTGATGATGGGGATGGGGCTATGGGGGGTGTTGGAATGACGTAAAGAGAGAGATAGTTGGGGAAGAGAGTTGATTATTATAGAAAAGGGGTTATCATTGAATGATAGTACTCCTACTCATTAGGGGTGTGTGGTTGTGGGGAGAATGGATGAACACTAATAATTTTAAAGAGGGAGAAATTGGAAGTATTACCAGCCATGATGGGAGGTGCACCATCATTAAGATCTGTTTTTGCACAGAAGGAGATATTTCATAGATATATGTTGATTGATGATCCAAATAGAAAGATATGGAGTCATCACGTTAAGTAGGAAATGAATGAATATGAAGTTCTTTTTGTGAGTTTTTTCAGACTTGGTAGAGAAGATTGAACAGGGCCAATGACAAGTGTAACAAAGAGCAGTTTGAGCACAAAATGGTAGCAGCACCATCACAGAATACTATGTACCAACGCTTTACGCTTAATATTCTTTATGTATATTAGGGGGAGAGTTAGCTTGGTGGGGTAGTAGGTAGTAGGTGAAGCGATAGCAGGAAAGGGGAAAGGTTCATCTTCGATCTCCTTCATCGTCTGCCTTTCGTTCACCTGAAGCTAAAATCAAAAATCACCATCGCCCATCGCCGCCCGACCGCGACGACCGACTCCGTTTGCACAAATCATCGCGAATACAGTGTACACACTAAGTATCCTTCCCATCTAAAAAAGGGAGACGGCAACAACATATCACAGTAACATCTCAGCCGCAAGATCAATTATCAAACTGCATTCGGTTGTATTATTATTTATCATTCAATTCATATCCTAAATTAAATTCTATAAAATGCCATCCGGCAAAGGATCCAAACTCCTCCGGTACATCGAACACCGCCTCCGCGTCTCCATCGCCGACGGTCGTACCATCGTCGGCACCTTCTTAGCCTTCGACAAACATCTCAACCTAGTATTAGTCGATGCGGAAGAATTTCGAACATTAAAGAATAAAAAGGGGTCAGAGGCAAGGGCGGCGATTATTGAGGAGCGGCAGGAGAAGCGTAGTTTGGGATTGATTATATTGAGGGGGGAGAATGTGGTGAGTGTGGCTGTGGAGGGTCCTCCGCCTCCTTCGTCGGCGGCGAGGGTGAATGCTGGTGGGCCGGGGATGGCAAGAGGTGCTGGGAGGGGAGTTGTTCCGCCTCCAGCTGCTGCTGCTGTTCCTGGTGGACCTCCCCCACCGGGTGTTCCAATGGGTGGAGCACCGATGGGATTGGGAGCTGCACCTGTACATGGTGTAGGTGGAGGAATGGGTATGCCTCCTCCTCCTGTGGGTGTTGTACCTCCTCCTGGAATGATGGGGAGAGGGATGCCTCCACCGGGGATGGGACGTGGTGCTGGTGGTTATTAATCATTATTTATGATTATATTGGGTAATGGATATGACGAGAGGAAGGGGACGATTGATAGAGAGCTATCAACTCCATGAAGTGATACAATCCAAATGAATATGACAATGAAGCCGACAAAGTAAGTAAGCATCAACGTAAGTATAAATATCGTCTTATTTTTTGAATGGTAAGTTTGCAGGCTGCCTAAATTTGAGAGGAGAGAGAGATGGGCTAGATTGAACACACAGAAAGAGATTGGTCAGGGGATCACACCCAACACTCTATATTTTGCATTCACATATACAATAACTTACATGAGGCTATCAGCAATGGATATGGATGACAGAGTACCTTACTTGTCATTCTCATTTCAATTTTGATTTTGACACACACGACGTTGATGTTGCGACACAATCAACCTGTCAGATCGTTTGAAGCCGAAACTTTTCAAGCTGGGCCACGTGAAAGTCATTTGCTAATTCTTGAGGGAGAGCGAAGCTGTTATTGACGAGAGATTAATGCAACTTAGAGAGATCTCCTTGTCCGAGAGATTTCTTTCTATCAGACTAGTACTGTGGGTAGATGAATGAACACAACATTAGTTGACTGACTGTAGCATACAGAATTGAAAGTTTAACCCCCTTTATGCACCATGTATTCAGCATTATACTCAACAAACTTGATTGACTTTGTCTAATTCTAATTTCTGTGTTTCTGACTCTTTCTCTTCCTTGGCTTGACATCGATCAACATAAGTCATGTCCAATAACCCCAGTAGTAGAGGTTCGTGTTTCCACTCCAACACGCTATGCGGCATGAGTGTTGAGGTAGGTCCTGAGTCTACGACACGACTATCTCCTGCAACAATATTATAAACTATCATTATCTTGCTGAACAACTTATGGCAACGAGATACTTAGGTGAACAGGTACCAAGAAAAGGTACAGGTACCAGGTATTTAGTTGAGATTCGAGATGATTCGGGACAGAGGTCGTGTCATCACCATGGAATACGTGCCTTTATTTTCAACTTTCATAAGCACGTTTTCATGATGACGTTGCTGACACGGAATCACGGCGATTCACGATGATACTTAGAGTCTCTCAGACGCTTTAATGATATCCTTAATAAAAGACTAAAACTTTGAGAGACGTTAGGTCATAAATCACAAGAAGCTAAACCACTGTGAGGTGTTTCGACAGCGGCATTTTGCTCGCACTTCGATCAGAACTTTTGACACCTCACGGAAGGTCAAGCGTAAAGCTGGAGCAGCTTTTCAGCCACATGGCACGGCCCTTCTTCTCAGAACAATTGAGAAAAAAATGCCATGGTAATCCTAAGTTTTTCATTTTGAAACTGGCAACCATAATAATAAAATAACATTGCAAGATGAATAGAAGTGGTAGAAGAAGGAATGCGGTGATAATAGCCTTTGTGGCTCAGTTATTACACGCCGAGAATAAGAATTCGTTAGGTGTGGCGGCGGTGTCACCATTGGCATCATCATCGGCGGTTAATTCTGCGGCAGTCCGGCCTTTGTCATTGCATCGACGAACAACAACCACCTCGAGGAGGGCCGGTGGTTCATCGTCATTACTATCATCAAGTCGATGTGCCTTTGTCCAGTGCGATTCTAGAAAGAAATCCACCTCGTCATCTCAATCAATCATTCATCGTCGTGGCAGCGTGTCAACAAGAACACGGCGGCCTTCGCAAGCTACCAGCAGCAACCATCGATCCATTGCGACCCCACGATATTATGTCAATGGGTCCTCTTCTCAGGGAGGCAATGGATCATCATCATCCTCATCACCTTCCAACGGCGGGCCTCCGGTCGATGAGGGTTCCTCCAACCTAGCCGCTGCTCCCTCACCCCCCAGCAGCAGTGGTGAGCATTCTGCCGATGTGTTAGTCTACCGCAACTCGGATGAATTCTCATTATTGAAACCTACTTTGGAATTCAATGAGCTTGATTTGCAAGAATTATTTGCTCAAAACAAGAAGAAAACGACGGCCAAGGAAGTGGTAGTGGGCAGTAGTACCGCTGCTCCTCCTCCAGTGGTGACTTCATCACCATCACAGTTCTATGATGAATTGGAAGAAGTGGAGATTGGCCACTGGCGTCCGGAGGATACTTTGCCCATTGTTCAAGAGGAAATCAAGAAAGATGGTGCTGCTGCTTCAGTTACAAGCAGTCCCTTTTTCTTTGCCACCGTCTCTGCTGCTGGTGAACAACAACAACAGCAGCAGCAGCAGCAGCAGCACTCCACCATCATTTCCAATGCTGCCCCCTCCTCTTCCTCTCAAGACCAACAAGAATCATCCCCCCCAGCCGTTCTCCCACCCTGGCTCTCACTCAACCAATCACGTCTCGCACCCATGAAACTGCGAAAACTCCAACACGATCTCAATACCCACCTCTCCTCCAAAGAAATCGACACTGTCGTTTCGGCCATTCACACCGCTGCCGGAGGGGACTTGAAAAAGGTGGCGGGCGCCTCCGACTTTTGTTCGATATTGGTCAACTCACTCGAGATTACCGATGTCCCGGCGTTGTGTGCCAGTGCCTTCCACTACTCGTCACTAGTTGCCGTGCGAGAACGGGAATTGAATACAGATACGGAATGTTCATTGGACGAACACAGTTGTCTCCAAAATGCTGGGTCAGATGCGAAGTACTTGTGTGCATTGGCAGGGTCGGGTATTGAAGGGTTTGGGACACACGCTGTCAAGATTGCGTTGGATGCGGCTCGTCTCAAGAGTATGGAGACTTTGGCAAGTGAGGTGGTGGTAGCACGGAATTCTGCGTTGGATTCTCAGGATGCAAGGAATTTACGTAGTTTGTTGTTGAGTGTGAATGAGGAGGGGGATTGGAGGGCGTTGGCGATTCGGTCGGCAGCGTGTCTTTATCGATTGGAGGGGCTGGAGGCTCATCGATCGTTGTCGTCTACTACTACTACTACATCACCATCCACTGATGGTGGTAGTGTGAAGAAGAAACGACGCGCTCGTGTCCCAACCTTGGAAGAATCACGTGCCTCACAGGAGGCACTCCACATTTATGCCCCCCTTGCGGCACGATTGGGGATGTTCCGCCTCAAGACTGAATTGGAAGACGCCGCCTTTCGGACATTGTACCCCCGTTCTCATGCATTTGTTTCGGCCTTGTGTGGGGGTGAGAATACCAATAGTGTAGGGGAGGGTATGAAGTCAGTGTTGGATGATATTACCAATCAGATGAAGCGTGTCGTGCAGGAGGATTGTACGTTGATGGAAAATATTGATAATGTATCAGTCATGGCTAGGGTGAAGGAGCCCTATTCTGTCTGGAGGAAAATACTCAAGATGAGTAAGGAGAGCAATACACCCGCCCGAAGCTTCTCCATCCTGGACGTTCCTGATGCTGTGGCCCTTCGTGTGGTACTTTCAGCACGCAAGCTCACCCCTGATGAATCCGATGCGACCAACCTACGCCGTGAGAAGGAAATGTGCTACTATGTTCTCGAGCTTTGTACAAGAAATTGGCCCGAGACTTCGGATAGTCGTTTCAAGGACTACATCAAGAACCCCAAGGCAAATGGCTATCAAAGCCTTCACTATTCATCAAGGAAGAGATGGAGAGGTACCGAATGGCCTTTCGAGGTGCAAATACGCAGCCGCGACATGCACCGTGTGGCAGAATATGGCGTAGCCGCTCACTGGTCGTACAAGAGAAATGACATCGATGGAAACTCCTCTTCCTCCTCCAGGGCCTCTGATACTCGTCTTGCGCGATCCTCCGAGTCATCTGTCGAAGAATGGCGTGCGAAACAAGCCATGCGGAGCTATGTTGACTCTGATCTCACGGGGCCTGCTCAACACCTCGGAGATGAGTTCAGAAGACAAAGAAAACTCGAGAGAGATCAGACTCTTGCTCCCTATCTCGAGGCATTATCGGGAGCTCAGACGGACATGACACGTGAAAACGTCTTTGTGTTTGTCAGTGTCCGCTCCGAAGTAGAGAACGCTCCCACCGAAGGCACTGTTCTCTCTCTTCCCAGTGGATCAAGTGTTTTGGATGCCATTCGAGTAGCCGAGAAGTGGTCCTCCGCATTAGAATCGGGAGGAAATCTCTACGATGGACGTAATAGCTTCGTTGCTCTTCGTAATGGGCTACGAACGTCCGCCATGGGAAGAGAGCGGTTAGCTAATGGTGATGTTGTTAGCATCTTCCCTTCCAATGATTTGATTTCAACAAAGAAGAGGAGTGTCAATCCACATTATTTTCAATGAGAGACGAGAAACATTCCATCAAGAAGTGTACATAATTACATGGGTGTTTCTCTTCATGTTTGTTTTGTTTTGTGATGTAGAAAAGCTGCTATTGTAACGTGTAACAAGATCGATTACTGTATTACTCTTATGATTTTTCCCATATGCGCCTTGTCGCAGCAACTACACATACCTTCTTTCCCCAGGTTAACACCTCTCTTGGTATCACGTAATAGCAGAGTGCGAACAGAGTACACTTAATCATCTTCACAATCAAGTATTGGAACATGCCATTCATCGCTGGGCAGAGAACCGCACGACGAGCGATCATTTGCATTGAGAGAGGGTTTGGTCTCGGCGAAAGTGTCAGGAAGTAAAAATTTTACTAGACTCCCATTGGAAAAGCCACCGATGATGTGCCTGCCTCGCATAGCCAGAGTAATTGGACCACCCCTTCCGAAGCCATCCTTCTCGTCACTACCGAAGTCGATCATACCGAATGCACCGGGCTTTCTCTTCTTCCTTGGTGGGTTGTTGCCACCGAAGAGGGGGAATTTAACTTTTCCAGCTGCCATCTCCCTACCAGCTCTCTTCTTTCGCAATGCTTCCATGCTGTCATCACTACGATCATAATCGGCCCTGAAATTGCGATCATTGCCATCACGTCGATCAAGATTTTTGTGTGACGAGTTGCCTGTGATACGAAAGATCCAGGCCGTGGGATCAATTTCCATTGCAACTGACACATACTTCTCTGACACTGCCATCCTTCCGTGGAATCCCTCGTCTTCATAATATTTGGTACCTAAACCTGCAAAACCATTGATTTCAATAATAGGACCATCATCTCCCTCGTCATACAGAGTAGCCGAAACAATGCGATCACCGTGTTTGTCGCTGATCAAAAGTTCATTTCCTTCAATACCAATGCCATCAACATCATTCAGCCGAGACAGCTTACGCTTGAAAAGGTTGGATTGGTAGTGGTCATAGAAATCCTTCCTAAACAGAGGCACTCCCGCTTCATCCAAACTCCATAAAATCATTTGATCCGGATAACCACAACCAGATGTGATAGATACACTTACCACGTATTCTTCTCTGACGACGGCCATTGCACGAATCATCCCACTATGACCTCTCCAACTATCCATTGACCTACCGTGAGAATTCTCAAGGAAGGGGATTATATTTCCCTCAGAGAATTCACGAGCTTCTTCTATATCAAAATCGGAATACTTTTCATCATATTTCAAAGCATTACAGCAGCAGTGCAATCCTACGAGAATGGTGTCCTGGACACATCCAAGGCGGTCATAAAATACCTTACAAAATACAACAGCAGAAATAGAAGGCCGCGCTGGTGATCCATCTTCTTGTTCGTTCCCTATATCGCAAACATACTCGCATATAAATTTGCCATCAACGCCAGACCAGGCTTTCAATACCGACGCTCCACGGTCTTTAAAGTCAGCTGACGGATAACCGTTATACGCGTCAGTCCAAGTGAAAACAATAGGTCTCCCCTTCTTCAAAGGATCTGATCGGACAGCTATGCCAGCAACACCAGGTGTTTCCTTTACATAGAGGCCACAAGCTGTATATCTCTCATAATCTTTTGTCCCATCAGGGTAGATGCTCTTGCTCCAGATTTGTTCATTTGTATCCAACGACCATTTACTGAGAGTGCCATCATCGTGTCCGCTGTACAAGACAGTTTTCCCACCCTCTTCCTCTGATATTGCCAATGCCGTAACAGCTTTTTCTTATCACCACACTTTGATATCACAACGGCATCCTCCTCCTTCCCATAGCATGTCGGTTCCTTTGGCAAAGGCATGCTAGGTCCGAGATCAGAATCATGCTCAGGAAGAACATCTTCCGCGGTCAATTCTCGTCCCTTCCACACCCAACTCGCTTCAACAGCGCACAACATCTCATGAAAGGACTTAAAGTCATATTTCCAAGTACGAAGTACTTGCTTTGGCTCACACTCTCTTGAGCCTTCGCCCTTTCCTCTACCCACAATCACACGAAGTACACCCTTCTTGTACCTGAACCACCGAAACTTTCCACTTTTCATCATTGCAAACGTCTTTGGGAACAGTTTTTCAAACTCAAAACTAGACGTACTCTTCCCATCCTTATCTAATCGAAAGAGAAGCCGCTTTGCACCAAAACCTGTGTCGTCCTCAATGCTTTCTTTGATACGTTTGTATTCTGCATCATCATTCGCACCTACAACCCAACGTGAAATCCAATCATAACGAAATTGCTCAAGCCCATCAGGATCATTCTTCCTATCACGAGGTTCCCATGCCTTGTTGACAACTTCCATCAACTCATTCAAATCCAAAACACCCGGACAAAATAGTAAATCCTGTGTTGAGTTCCTATCTTCCATGGTGCAAAAGACAGTGTCGACTTCTGTTGTGATTTTACTTAACAAACCCAAAGTTATGCTGCCCATGACTCTACGTTCAACGCCAATATCTTTACTAGTTTTGGACTTGAATAGAGGAAGATAGTATCCCAAAAATGCTTTGGATGCGTAGGGGAAATGACAATCAATTTGCTGTTCAAGTGGTAAATTGTATGCAGGCACTGCTTTAAGATCTGCCACCATTTGCGCCGTATTCGCCTCCATTGAGAAGTACTCTAGAAGACTTTGAACTGCCGTAGAGCGTATTTTCAACACCTTTAGGTAAAGCAGTGTGGTTGTGCCGTAATCATATGTCACGGCAAGAATATATCCTTCCGGAAGCACACCAGAGTTTAACTTGATGTCAGAATTCATTATTTGAGCGTCTGGATCATCAAAGTCTTCATATCCTCCACGCTCAGCCTCGGCAGGGCATTGGATTGTAACGTTCCCCCGATACTTCTCCTCGTTGTCATCCATTGAATCATCGCTACCATCGCTGTCATCATCATGTTCCAGCATCCGCATGAGACGTTCATCTGGAGAAGGTGGGTTCATCGCCTCATCCATTGACATGATTTTCATGTTCCACAAGTGCTCGTTTATGCCATGATCGTACTCACGACGATTCTTTATGGCCGAATTACATAATTTGTTCATGACATCATAAAAGGTATGTGATGATGAGGCTACAATCTTTTCATCGTCCCAGTGAGGTTGACAAGAGCGCCAGGAGGATGGACGGCTGTCGGTTATGCCAAGGGTCCACTCATTCATTTTTGCCTCACAGCTTTATTAGCCAGCACAGAGATTAGTTTGATTCGAGAGACAGTTGGTGATTGGACATTGGACCTACCAAAAGTTAATATCAATCGTGGCCATGAAATAATTGCAAATTGCATTGGCACATGACATACTAATTCCTCCATAAATAGCCTACAAAGGACCTCTCTCAAAATCTCTCTTTTCTCTCAATCTCAGGAAGTATCGTAGAGGCTACTTACTTACTCGAGGGCCGCCTATCCCTCTTTCCATCATCGTCTAAGTTTTATCATACCAACCTCAGCGCTGCAAAGGTAATACACAGTTACGTGGGCAAAGGAGTGGATGCAAAAATTTCCTCACGAGGTGCATCGGCATCGAATGTAGTGTTAGTGTGAGGGTATATTTTGCTATTGGTATTGGTCGAGGAGCAAAATTCAAATGGTAGTGCCGTTAACATTTAGATCTACTACCTCTCAATCAACACACAAACTTCTGATGAGCAACAGACTCCATCAGATCAAGTCAAATCAATATGCATACTTCCTTATGGTTATTCTTCAGGATCCTCACCCTCGTCTTCAAAATCAAATCCATCCATTTCCAAGAGAAATTCGTCAGTAAGTTTATTATCATCACCAAACTCAGGGAGTTCTGTCGCCTTACACTCGTCGAAAGATTTCAAAGCTGTATCGATCAAAGGTTTGAATTTTCCAATAATGACCTGTGGGGCTTGCTCCTTGATGATACCTTTGACAAAATCACGGTTGATGAATTGAACTTTCTTTTTTTCAGCACGTTCGAAAGCTTTCAAAGTAGCCTGAGTGACTGCTACACCACTCTGCTCGTTAATGAATGTCACTGCTTTGTCAGATAAACTGATGCGCGGGTCCATTTTCTTCGCCATTTCACGCACCTGGGTGTTGGGTAGACCAGTAGCAGGAAACGGGACCGATGCTGCTCGTTTGAAGTAGACATTTAACTCTCGATCTTTGGCAACGGATTCGATGATATCATTTTCTTCAAGGACATAAAGGTTGGCAGCACGTGCATCTTCAAATGCTCTTTCCACAACAGCAGATGTAGCTGCCTGTTGGAGAGTGCCGAAAAGAACGGCTGCGCCAGGTTCGAATCTGAATCTGAAACCAGGTTGAAACATCGTTCCAGAAAACTTGAGCCATTTGGTCAACTTGCCAAGATTAAGCTTCAACTTTCCTGCACATGCACAGGAAATGATTGTCTCCACTAANCCATTTGGTCAACTTGCCAAGATTAAGCTTCAACTTTCCTGCACATGCACAGGAAATGATTGTCTCCACTAACGTCACCTGAGTGCTATTGGCAAAAGATTTGGGGATAACCTTTGTAGCGCCAAGAATGACGTGTTTGACACGAATTGCTGGGCTCAGTTTAAGTGCCGCCGCCTTACTAGCCTTTTTGTAAAGACTAACAAACAAATTGACTGTGGCTGCTTCAATAATCGTCAAAGCATCCTTTTCGATTTCCAAATCAACATCAACATCTCTCCCTCCTCTACCACTTCGACCCCTTCCTCCACATCCTCCACATCTTCCCATTCCTCCCCTTCCTCTTCCTCCCCTTCCTTCACCTCTTCCTCCCCTTCCTCCACCTCTTCCCTGGCTAAAATCTTTTACGAATTCCTTGGCAGCTTTGTCGACTTTCAAATCAATGTCCAGGTTTCCTGGATGAAACTCAAACTTGAAGCCCAGATCTCCCAACACAAATCCAACATCATCACTTCTCACATTTTCCCTACAAGCACATCCTGTAGTATCAGCAGAAATAGCTACAACCTGCTCCATGAAAGCAGTAAGGATGGCTGAAAAAGCAAGTGGAACATATTTCCCAATCAGTTTATTTGAATCCTCAAGCGTTTTGGAAACATATTTATCGTCGATGTACAAGCCAGCATCAGCCGAGGAACACGTAGATTTCCCAACACACTTGCCCTTGCTCTTGCTGAGGCGCCTGATAGGTTGATCGCCCGAGGGAGTTGCAGCTACGGCCAAATCATCAGCATCAAATTTCTCATCTTTGCAATCCGACGCGGACTCCATCATTGACTTGGAAATTTGATTCCTTGATCTGTGCAAACTATATCCTCCACCAAACAAGGCCGCTACGAAAAGGACGCCGAGGAAGCTGCCGATGACTCCCAAGTGACGGTTGCACCTTTTGGTCGAAGGGGAAGAGAAGGCGTTGGAACTACCGTCAACGAACAAGTTATCGGCCGTGTATGCTGCTGCGGCGTCGGCTTTCTCCCCATCGCCTTGTTCATCTCTTGCGGCTGCTTCGAGATCAAACACTCCTCCTCCTGCTGTGGCCACAGTAGCGGTAGATGCTGCCTTGGCCTCAACCTCGATCTCCTCAGGATTCATTATGATTTGGGGTTGCTCTTCCTTCATGTTCATGTAGTTTTCGTTGCGTAGTAGTAGTAGGGGTGAAGTTGGCCTTGAGAGGGAATGATGGAGACACTGATCCTCACCTGTATTGACTGTGTGCGGTGTCTTCTTCACTCTCAGTTTTGTCAAGTCAATACACGACGAACGAGTCTGGAACGAGTACTTAAAAGGGAAAGTGTAGGTAATATCTTTGCCGAGAAGAAATAATTGTATCGTCTTCATAGTACTTCTATGTAGGAATAAGTAGTTTTCTATCGTGTAACCGTGATTGGATTCCTTGCGTAGGAATTTAGTATTTCCTTCGTTCGATTTCTTGTTGTGGCCAGTTGTGGCAATGAATTTGAATTATCTTTCGAAGATAACTTCTTCTTTCTCCCTCTCAACAAAGCAAAATGGCCCTTTCTTGAGTTCAAATAAATACATATAATATGTTCCAGGTGCTTAGGAGCTAGGAGCTTACTTTGATGTAACATCGACATCGTCCAAGCAAACGATTATGTACTACTACAACTACAACTCAACATAATGAATAATTCACGTTCATTAGACTCTCTACATAATCATAAGTTGTTGGCGCAGCTGACGCACGATGCATTCGCATTGTTTGCATCGGAACCGAACGATCTCTTTACCTTTACTCGTTTCGCCGATGGTTCCGTCTACTTACTCTTTCTTTGACAGCGAATTCGTTAATGCACGCCACATGAAGTCGTAGGACAAGCTGGTCATGAATGCCTCCTGACGCGAATCCGAGGCACCACCGTGTCCACCCTCGATATTCTCGTAATAATACACCGGCCAGTTTTTACCCTCCCCCAAATCCCAGAGCTTCTTCACCATTTTACGTGCATGTGCAGGGTGAACTCGATCGTCTCTTGTGGATGTCGTAACCAGCACATTCGGGTATTTGTCTCTGTTCACGTCAATGTTATGATAGGGAGAATACTTGTGTAGAAAATTGTCCCAGTCATCTGTATCTGGATCACCGTATTCCGCCATCCACGAAGCTCCTGCTAATAACTTATTATATCTTTTCATGTCCAAAAGTGGAACAGCAATGTGGATAGCCTGGAACAAGTCAGGAGCTTGGACCAGCATGTTACCTGTTAACAAGCCTCCATTACTTCCACCTCTGCAAGCAAGAGTTTGAGGGGAGCACACTTTCGAATCAACAAGATGCTCTCCCACCGCAATAAAATCTTCATAGCATAGATTACGGTTCTCACGAAGAGCTTGTTGATGCCAATACTGAATTGAATAGGAAGAGGGTGGTGAATGAGTGAATGCCGATTCATTGTAGGCTATCTATTTCCAACATGTTCATGTCATGTGCACTTACCGGACCATACTCTCCTCCGCCGCGAATGTTAGCTTCAACATAAACTCCACCACGTTCTAGCCAAGAAATGCCCACGGATGTGACGTAGCGGGGACCTAGACTCACTTCGAATCCTCCGTATCCATACAAAAGAGTAGGTGTCGATCCATCAAGCTTCATTCCCTTCTTGCATATCATGAAATAAGGAATCCTGGTACCATCTTTCGAGACGGCAAAATGTTGAGAAACCTCAAGCTCACTCGAGTTAAACATTTCTGGGAGTGTTTTAAGCTCACTAACCACGTAATCATCTGTTCCAACCTTATTTGCATCGGCTAGAACTAATTTGCTGGGGGATATGTAGCTACTAGTCGTTTCGAAAATCAAATCGCTTGTCCTGGAATCTACGGGAGATGCACTAACCGACCGAATTTGACCCTGTTCGTCGCCACCGACTTGAACAAAAGGGCCACCCCCTTCGCCGAGTTTGTAGAATTTGAGTTGCTCCTTGACATCATCCAAAATATAAAGAATCAGGTACGATTTAGTTGTCGAATACCCAGAGTAGGAAGTAGTTGCAGTCGGTTCAAATAGGATGCGATATTCTACTTGGCAATTTTTGATGGCATCCTCATCCCCTGCTTCTTTGGCTTTGCTGAATTCAATAAATGATTCGGCATCAACGTACAGAAAAGATCCCGACTTGAAAGTTTTGTCAGATCCATTATCATTTGCATCCCAATCGGCTTTCAGACGTATCATCATCCACCTCCCGTACAAGCTCACACCTGTATTGAGTGCAACCGCCATTTTGACAAAGTCATCGGAAGATGATTGCTTCTTGACGTATGTATATCTGTCATAGAACGATATTGATCGACTTCGTACTTCATACACGTCACCTCCCTCACGATTAGACTCATCAACGAGATATTGGCCGCAACTCACATCCGTTTTCTCTCCCTCAAAAACAATAGGAGCATCTTCTATCTTAGTCCCACGTTTCCATTCCCTCACGGTTCTTGGATAACCGCTACTAGTCATACTATCCTCACCAGTATCAGCACCAACAAGTAATACATCTCTACTTTTGTAACTTGCCCGAGTTTTGGCTTCCGGTAAATAAAAGCCATCTCCATTTTCAGCATCAACAAATGATTCTGTCAACAGGTCAAATTCACGTAAATAAGTGGCATCTGCTCCACCCCTGGATAGATTTAATAATACTCGTGTTACTCGACCCATCGGCCCCCCAGATTGAGAATCCAATGATCTCGGAAGGGCCGTATATCCTTTCCAAACCCAACTAATATCTTCTTCTTCCGCCAACTTATCGAGATCTAACACAGTTGTCCATTCTGTATCATCAGATTGATATTGCTGCATGGTAGTTTTTCTCCATATCCCCTTTGGACTATTGGCATCTCTCCAAAAATTATAGAGTAGCATATCCCCCGTGTCTTCATCGTATCCAAGCATACGTACATGAGGGATGCGGTCATCACTTTGCAAGGCGGTCAATACACGTTTATATGTGTCCGTTTCGCTAGGATTTCCTAACTCCGCAAGACATTTCGCGTTGGCAGATTTAGCAAATTCAATGGATTCGGGTGATTCCACTTCCTCGAGCCAGATGTAGGGATCTTCTTCGTCCATCATTGTGTTAGCCATCTGCAGCGGGGAAAATTCTGCGATGGAAGAAAAAGTGTTGCTTTTTGATGGAATTAATTTTTTGCCAGAATGAAAGGCTCGCGATGCCAATGATGATGATGGTGAGAATGCATGGCCGGAAAGTATCAAGCGAGATGAGTGGAGCAGGAAGAGAGCTCGCCTACTAGTACTCGTCGTCATCATCGTAAGTAGAAGTACCTACATAAACATAACTTTATCTCTTCTGACTCTTTTTAGGACATCACTGAGTATTTGACTCGACACCTCTTTTCTTGAGTTCGAGAAATTTAAAGGAACCCAAAAGAGCCGTTAGTACCTACTTACTCAGGTACTTAGATAGAAGTAGGTACTTACTTTTTCGTATGCATGATCTAAGTATTGGATACGATATCCTTTTTTGATACGTAGTAGGAGTAGACTTCACCTAATCAAAGCAGCCAAGAGATAGCTCGGCATCAGCGCACCTACTAAGTAGCATTATCAAGCCCGACAACAGTCATAGCGATGGCAGAGACAGTACAAGTTAAGCTGGAAGCAGACAGGGAGGGTTTCTCGACGGCGCCTTCCAATCATAATCAAATCATGGCATCACATGTTACGCCAACGTCAAACAATGACGGTGTATCTGCAGCTGTAGCTGTAGCATCGATTGATAGTTTTCTTGATAGAATTCACTTCGTCAAGTTAAAAGAGAAGGATGAAGAAGGAAATGTTGTAGACACCAAGCTATGGCCAGCATTATGGTTCTCATGTAAACAAGATTTGTATGACGCTGTCGGCAGCTGGGGTGCAAAAATTAAGATTGCAAGGTTTTTCAAGCAGCAGGAAAACAAAGGCCATAAGTTCAATCATGGCTACGGCATTGCGTACTTGTTGGGCATGCAGACAATCGAGGAGTCAATTATTGCCCTCAGCGAGCATATGGTGGAGAGTTTTGATGAACGCATTGATGAATTATTGAAGAAAGATGAATACAAGAATAATCCAAAATTTCAGGCGGCGGTAAAAATTGTGTTCAATCAATCAGTTGATGTGTGTGCTTCTAATGAAGAAGGTGATCAAGTTGACGAGTCTCAGTCACAAGGAACTGTTGCTCTCGACTTCGACACTACTATATCAAGCCCTTCGTCTAATAATCAAGCCAGTGCGGAGGAAGTCATCACTATTGAAGATACTCCTGAAAATTCGGGCGGTAAGGACAAGAAGCGCAAAAAAGGAGGTAAAAATGATGGGGCTGCTAGCAAGAAGAAGAAGAACTCTAAGCAGGCAAAGCCTCACGGATCTCAGCGTCAAACGGTCACACCTCTACCAGCCAAGAGTGGTGACAAAGACATTGCGCAACATCTCCGTGATACATGGTCCACATCTCATCGTGTTATCAAACATGATGATGCATTGAAACTCCTCAAAGAAAAATTTGGTGTCAAATGCGAAGATGGCAAGTTCTATCTTCCTGGATCCGTAGATACCAAGCCAGTAGCATCATCATTGATGGGTCTTCGCAAAGATCTATGCGAGAAAGGTCTTCCTGAGAGTACTCAACCACTCTCAAGAGAAGAAAAAATCGACATTAATCGCTGGGTGAGATATGCACATGTGAAAGGGCTAGAAGATGGCCAGGAAATCAACCCGGATGATCTTGGCGAGAAAATTACGAAGTTTATGGATGCGTGGTCAGTCCTCCGAGATAACTTTGGATGCAGCTACTCTAATGACATCTACAAGGTCCCGCTAACCCCAGATGGAAATCAGGTACACGTATTTCAGGGGACGCGTGAAGTGGATCGTCATTTTGCTAGGTTTGGAATTCCGTGCATCCCAAATGATCCTGGTGATAGGTTGAGTCAGAAAGATCGTCTTAGCATTGAATTGTTCTTTTCTACTCCCCGTTCTTTGGAAGTTTTGAATACATTGTAAGTTTTGTGGCATATGCTTGATTTGATGTTCTCCTCACTAGATGAAACTTTTCGGCCACTAACAACATATTCCTCTTGACATAAAGCGATCGTATTGACGACAATGTAAACAATAAGAGAAAGCGAAGGCGAAGAGCTGTATCGTATAGACAATGAGCTCTTTCTATATTATGGACGAGTGTAGTGATTTGTGTTAAGTGTAGTTGCTTTTGAAAGTACTGAGTAAGGAAACTTCTTCGGATGATGTGCACTCTAGGAATAGTCAGAACTAATTTTAGTCTAGAGTTTTCATGTTGTCAATTGCTAACTACTATCCGAGTCTCTTGAACGCCGTTTTTCATCGTTCTTATTGTTTGCAGCAGCTACAGTTACCCCTCCTATAAACGCACCTAGGACTGCCAACCCTCCACCTACCAGAATTGGAATCAGATTCTTTTCGTCTTTCTTCTGTTCAGTCTTGACTTCAGAGTCCGCTGCTTGTTTCGAGGGTTGTTTGATATCCTGCCGAGTGCTATCGCCTTCACTCTGAAAAGAAGACGCTTCAGTTTTTGTGACACTTTTATCGTCATTCACGGTAGAATCCAACTCTCTTTCTTCATTTGACACTTCTTGGGCTGAGCCATAGTCTTCATCTTTGGCAGAAGAAGCTTTTCTTTCATCGCAAGGGATATCCAAAGAGTTTTCTTCGGCTAAGTCGCCTCCTTCGCTATTATCGTCACTTTTCACGGATGTTACCTTCTCTTTTATGCCATCGAGATCTTTCTTCGAATTCATAAGCCCTCCAATATTTTGCGAGATCTTTCCAAGGTTGCGAGCGGAGTTGATGACTGCACCAGTATATTTGCTGTCTAGTTCGTCGTCTTGATTAGTATCAGTATCAATTCCTTCGTTGCTTCTCCTCTGTTGCAGTTCTGCTTTTAGGTGATGGTTAAATGCATCCCAAATCAGCATTCCTAATCCTCCAACTACTCCTCTCTTTTGAACTTCAAATGCCAGATCAACCAAGCACAATGTGTCAACAGCCAAATCAGCACTACATGCGGCTACAGTAGCACATCTAACAGCAGGGACACTTGATTCCAAGAAAGTAATCGATTCAAGCAAGAGGTTCCAGACTCTGAGAAACAATACTGACGAATCTGTGGCTAGTGCGATAGGGTAGAAGAATAGTTTGGGTGAAAGATCCTCACTTTTCAACAAGATAATTACCGAATCTGGAATGTCGTCACGACCTTTGAAATGTCTTTTCCACCAACGAGACAATGAGAAATATTCTATCAACAACAATGGCCATAAAACTCCCGCTAGGATGCACATGCACCTGAAATTTCCGATGTTGCCCCGACTTGCAGATCCAAGTGTGTAGAAAACGACTACTTGAAGTAAACTTCTCCAAGCATAACAGATGAAAGCAACTCCAAATATAAACATTGCAGGGCATTGTTTCCAAATTGCCACAGAAAAAGCCAAGTTGGGGCTGGGACTCAAAGAATACACCCATTCTCTGTATCTATCGATAGTGGGAATCAGTGCTTCATCGGCATCAAGCCTTGTTATCACGCTTTGAAGTGACTTGTATGATGAATTGGATGGCTGACGTCGGTCATTATTTCGGAAATCTGATTCATAATTGAAATGGAATTCTGCTTCATCGTAGTTGTAGTCATTACTGCCGAATTTCATGTCAATTTTCTCATCATCGCTACGTGCACTCGGGACACTTTGTGAACGCAATGGAAGACGAGGATCTTCTGCAGAGTTAGATGTCTTCTTATCTTCCGGAGAGCTAGAGACTTCATTCAAGGGAGAATTCTCGTCTGCTGAATGATCATCAGCCGTGGCCGTGGCTCCCCATCCTTCAGCAGGTTGATCATTAGATGTGGCTGACCATCGATTTAGAACCCAACCAAGAATGGCATATCGAAGTTCGCTATCTTCTTCCGATCGTATTCCTAGGACTACATTGCCAGTATCGTCCTTGCTCCACAATGCGCATTTCGATAAGTCCAGCAAGGATTTTTTCATAGCCTTTCTCGATATATGTCTCCATGACATCCCGATTGCAGCTCGACGATCACTCTTGATTGCGATTGCTTCAAGTATGCTATCCCAAAGACGCTCAAGGACAAAAATGCCAGCTCCAATTGATAAAACAATCCTCAACACTCGAAGAGATGACCCATCCCGAAGGAGGAGGAGAGCTATGGATAATCCTGCAAGGGTAACGATACCCAAAGCGTGGCATTCATGAGGATATGTTACCACTCGACGAACCGTTGCACCGGTGAATGATTTTCCGGATGACGGCATCTTGATTTCTGCCGAGCCATTGCCCCCTTCCTTCTCTAATTCTGACCAAGAGACCAGGTTCATAACGAGAAAGACAGAAACTGCAACCGCTATAATAACCAAAGCAACAGTCGGCATGCCAGGTGGACATCCCATATCGGGCAAACCCGTCATACACACGGATAAAATCACCCGAACAGAAAATCCGATCACAAAAACCTCATATACTGAAGGGGAAGTGAATGCCACAATGACTGGCACAACGTTTGACAGAGTAGGAAATCGGAATACACCTTCAAACCACTCCCGACTCTTGAGTCTGGACATCAGCCAAACCACCATGCCAAGTATCAGCGTTGTATAGATCGATGCATGCATTCCATCACAAGATGTCTTGACAGAAGTCTCCATTGACCAAATAAGAGTAGATATCATTGCCTGCCCAATATCATAAATACCACTTAGAATAAGACCAAGAGCAAATAAACCAACAATGAAATAAAGTATCATCGCTGCTAAAGCACCAGTATCCAATGTTGTTTCGTTGCTGCCATTCTCACCATTCCCATCATTGATGAAGTAACACTTCCAAGCGAAAGTGAGTTGATATTTCGCCTCGAGGAAAAAGTTATGGAGAAAATGGAAGGGGAGAGAACGCAAAGGATCATGAATGAATTTTTCTTGTAACTTGGATTTGATACGGGTTGAAGGAAGTGGACGCTGTTGATATTGTTGTCGTTGCTGTTGTTGTTGCTGCTCTTGTGCACGTGGTGGCGATTGTTGTTTTGGTTCTTCTTGCTGTTTTCTTGTGGGTTCTTTGTCGTTACTCAACAAAGAAGAAGAAGAAGTATTGCCCTCTTCCTTTGCAATATGGTGAGACTTATTTGGAATGGACCGCTGTCGATCTTCATTGATATCAATTCTCATTGATGATATCTTATCATCATTATATTCCTCAAAGATACTAATGTCTCTCTCTCTTCGGAAGTTTTTGATTTCTGTATCATCATCAAGTGCATTAGGCCGACGCCACTTGATATTTTCTTCACTTTCAGAGACTGCATCATCATTTTCTTCAGATGTCGGTATTACCGTGGTCACCTTGGTAATGGAGCTGAGAGCCGGAATGAAATTCATTAGAGATGATACCGACGGTGCTGCTTCTGATTGACGTTCTCTGCTAACACGAGATGTGCTTAAAATTTTTTGCCACCCTTCGTCATCGTCATCTTCACTGTCAACAGCCGGACGCTCACTCTTCGCAGCACTTTCAACGCCAGAGTCATCCACTATTATATTCGTTGTTGCTGCTGAATCTGTGCTCGGAAAGAGAGGAATCCAATTTTCATCATCCCCTTCGTCCTCATCAACGTATGGTTTTATTTCCACCATTCCAACTTGATGAGCGATGGTAAAAAATAATATTCACTGACAGCAACTTGATGACGACTTTAAGACGACGCTGCTTCACCTTATATACAAAGTTCAAGACCCTTCAGCAAGGACCCCACAATAAGCACGGAGGATAATAACACGCTATACGCTGCAGCTTAGCTTGTGACTATGAACTATGAACTACTAGAGAGAGAGCGAGATGAATTTGTAGTTAGCACCTTATATTCATCAGCACCCAGCACTTTATATTGTGG
>JALLBH010000252.1:0-29552 GCA_036940005.1 Skeletonema menzelii | reverse complement strand
GTTAGTGTGAAGTTCTAGCTATGAGAATAGAGGCTTTCATGGTGCCGATGTTCTGTGATTTTGTCTTCGTCGTTTTTTGACATGTGTGTGACGATAGCTGAGACGCGGTTGCAAAAATAGTTGCAAATACTACGAATACACGCATGTTATGATATCACCCTTGAGATGAGGGCAGCTTTGCAGCGCTACTTCTATATCAAACGTCGTCTTCGCTGTTTCGACAATCGGGAGAGCTGCCGCTACATTCATTCATCATCCAAACTCTCATCAACGTTCCCTTCGTCAATCACATTCTTGACAGATGTGGAGGGAGATGGGCATTACTTTGATAGATTCATACATCGTTCGAAGATATTAGGATTTCGAACCACCCAACCAACGTATGGACCATTCAATGAAGGTAATTGGAATTTGGGTACACATGATCCGTTATACTTTCCATATGACAAAGAGGTGGTGTTTCTCGATGATGGATCAATCGACAAGAGCAACTCAATGCTAGTGTACGGAGGAGATGTCTGGGACAAGGGAGGTGCTGATTTCTACGTCATACGTCAATTGTTATCACTTCATAGGCGCTACCCTGATAGAGTACATTTCTTGATGGGGAATCGAGATATCAACAAGCTTCGAATTGTCGACGAATTGGACTTTGGTGAAACAAAAAGATTGCCCAAGCACAAGGGTGTGTATTGGTTGCGTGGGACTGGGCTGCCAGGAGATCCAGAGCACTTGGAATCGGCAACAATGACTGAGACTGCAGCTGAACGATTGAGGTGGATGCTGCGAAGTACAATGGGTAGTGTTGATGCATTTGAATTAAGGCGACAAGAGCTACAGAGAGAACGGCTTGCCATAATGAACGGCCAATCAGCATTCACTACACAAGAGTGTTTAGATCACGGGACAAGTTCTGATAATGTGAAAGTCAGTGATGACGACGTTGTAAACTCTTATCTTCAATCATGTAATCCCAACTCTGGCTTGATGAGCAAATACCTCGCGCAAGCCAAACTGGTGATACGTTTTGGTCCAGTACTTTTCTTGCATGGAGCTCTCCCAACGATCGAGGCAAACTCGTTCCCTCTCCCTTGGATTGACCCAGAGTCTGGTGATAACAGTATCGGCCATCAACAAACGTTTACTGAGTGGCTTAATCTTTTGAATGACTTTGCGTCAGAACAAATCGCATCTTGGCAACAATTCGGTGAAACAAATAAGTCTCGAAATGCACGAGAAGACTTCTGGGCTACAAAAGGGGGGTATTCTAACAAATCATCAGGTGGTCAGCTGTTTGGTAATCTACTCCAGTATGGCATGAATACTCTACCAGATAAATCGAAGAATCAGTCTGTAGTTTACAACAGTTGGATGAAGGGTGGGATGCCTCGAAAGGATTTATTTACACCTAATGAACAAATGAAGTTGGAGGAGCTATTTGCAAAGGAGAGCTTGCAGCTTATCTTAAGTGGTCACCAACCCGTGGGTGATTCTCCCTGGCCAATTCAGTTATCGGGTAATAATTGGATACTGCCTTGTGACACTTCTTTCTCAGGAGATGTAAATTGGACTAAAACTCTCCAATGCAAGTCTTCAACCAAAAAGATTGGCCTAGGTCGAGGTTCAAGGCCAAATGGTCGAGGAGAGGTTGCTGTCAGTGAGACTCTGATTTCGTTTTGCCAACGCACTAGCAAGGTGAAGTCGGTCAATATACACGGTTGTCTAAGTGATGGTTCTAAGTATGAAACAAACAATTTACTTGATGTTGACGATAAGCAAATTGGACGACCATTACTTAGAGAGCTTTCTTACACCGACAAGGACACAGGAGAGAGAAGAGATATGGAATTTTGGGTAAAAGCAAAGATAGACCAAGACTATTTACTTTCGGCTGGGAAAGGCTTCCGTGTGTGGAATACACTCTTTGATCACAATGAACTGGATTGAATGTGATCACAAGTACCTTTTTCGACGCACATATAACATCGCCCTTCGCCTTCCTTTTTCCTCACTGACTGAAAGAGAAATTTTCAAAGGCTTTGCTAACGCCGCAGCTACAGCATTCTTTTTGCTTCAGTTGTGGTGTTTGATAAGCTACTAAGTTTACCTGTTCGGCCCACGCGGAAATCATCTTTTTTTATTTTTACCTGTATGTACCGAATACCAGTAGCGTACGTATCTAAAGCTAGAGGATTAACTAGCAAAATGTGAAACCTCCCCATCACCAACACACATGTTGCAAAATTGACTTTCGATGCACTATCAGCTCCTCCTATCCTCTGCGGTCATGGGAATATGGGTGGCGACAAAAGTGCATGGGCATCTACCAAGAAATCAGCGGTGTATAAATTTTCACCTGTGGTGCTGATGTGTATGTACTTCTTCCATGCAATTGTGTATGATGCGGTGCGGTATGTTTGCCAGCAACATATCCGAGCACTGCCCAAGATGTCGCATGTCCTCTGATCGCTTACTTTATTGGAGGATCAAGTCTGCCGTCTATTGCTCTTGATCATTATATGACAATATACACCCAGTGTGTGCTGCGCCTGCACAGTGTAGAGAGCTTGTGCCGGCACTTACTGGGGATGACATCAGTGCAAGTCGATGGGCATAGTGATGTAGAGTATCTTCTTCGTGTTGGTGGATGAGTGATTGGGGTTGGTACACACGCACAATAACGAAAATTTTTAATCGTGATTTTTGAAGAAAAGCACTCAGTCGCACTAGAGAAATATGCTGCGACCAACACAATCAAAATTGCGTCCCAATGGGCAAGCTCAATTCAAAGAAGCTTCATATTGCAAGAGCAGTTGCTGACATCCTCTCTGCCCCTGAAGCTTTGGATAGATTCTACCATGGCAATGCAAGTGCTGGGATCGTTAATTTCGTGGGCGAAATTAATATTGATACGCAACTCACCGGAAAAGTCATCGCAACAGCGTTTGCCGGTGATAGTGACGATGATTACGAGATTAATTATGACGATGTAGAGATGGACATGGGCGACCATTAACGTATTGGGCAAGGGGAAGTTTTGTGTATCCGCCGGCAAGCTCCATAGACGATAAACGGCACTGTATCATTGGACGATTTCAATCGATGGATGCAGTAATCAGTAATCAATGTCAATGCGGGAGAAACTATCGGCCAAGCCGTTGCCAATGCCACGGAAGTGGAGAGACTGTCCCGCTCATGTCAATACAGTATGATGGAGCGTAGGAAGACTAATTTGCAGAAGAAGATCAACAACAAACGTGTTTACAACAAAGGTGGGATGGCTGAAAAAGAATGATTCATTCTTCGCCGGGAAATCGTTTGGCTACTTGGAAAGATATGTCCCTGAGCGCTTAGCTGCGATGCATTTTGACCTCTGTCGCTTAGAGAAGAATGATTACACTGGTTACAAGGACCTTCCCCAGTTCGACCCTTTTTAGAGTCTCTTGATGGTATCCGCGCTAGCAGCGTCAACTCATTCAAGAACTACTTCGAGAAGGCGGCAAAGCTATTCATCAAAATATATCGTAAAGGATTTGATAAACACATGGGAATGATATAGTTGACTGCTGACAAGTGGCATTACCTTTTTGGAGGTGACGAATTCACCGCACTCTCATATGTCAATAGCGTTTCATTGGTCTCGTAGACCGGAGTAAGCGAAGTGAGGAGACAAGATCGCCTTGAAATCGTAGCTGGTTTTCAACGACCTGCCACCCAACAAGCCCTGCAGGAAACTGGCAAGAGAAGCGGACAAGTCACGCTACTACTTCGACGCATACGACAAACTAATACCAAAGCTTCAAAAGGCTGTGACCCGTTTGGGCGTAGGGAAATTTAATGAAATGAGGAAGAGAGGGGCAAGCCGAGAGAAACAAAGCGACAGGGAGCGGAAGGCGAATCTAGAAGCATTTGTTGCTGGCCTGGATCGGCCTCGCACAATAACGAAAGCTGAGATGCCAACCTCGCTAGAGCTCACTGCCGCTATGGGAGGACTTGTTATTCTTCGGCTATTGAGTGTAAAACACGACACTGAACTGAACGGATTAGTGACACGTGTAGTTTTGGCGTGTAGTTTTGGCTGAGTTGGTGGCGCGTGATATCATTCTAACTGAGGAGGAGGCTTCTACTCACAATCTCAGGGCTAAAGTGCACAAGATACGGCACAATGAATACCTCAAGTTGAAAGCGGAAAAGGATGGAATCAAAGACGAGACGAACGTCTCGAGCGTTTGCCCTGAATCAGACGAGCCCATGGCATTTCTAACAGACCATCAAGACGCTCTATTGAATTCATAGATAATGATGTGTAGATTGGGCATCACCATTTTGGGTGTCATAATGACGCCGTGTTATAAACCAATAAAACCTAATGCACTTTTGTCGCCACATACCTAGCATTACTCAGGGGGTGTAGTAGAAGTGATTCGCAACTTGAATGGCATCATGAAACGCAGATCTCCTCCCTACAGAGGGTGATGAAGTTTGGTGATTTTATCTAGTAGACGCTCTAGCTTTAGGTACGTACCAGTATTACTACGTACGTACAAAAAATGAGATGATTTACGCGTGGGCCGAACAGGTAAAGTTGGAAACGCAAGCGCTACACTTTAATGTGTCAGCATTTTTTTTCCATTGAGATGCTGTGAAGTCAGTTTGGGACTTCGGCTCTTGCACTCTACGCATTTCTTTCGCTTCTCTTCACCTGTTTAGTGGATGTCTTCATTTTGTGTGAAGCTTCGTGTACGGTAGACTCTTTATATTCGTAGCCTTCATTCGAATCAGAATCTGTCTCATTTTCGACATTCGTCGTCTCATCTCCTCCAGAGCACTGAGGTTCAGTAGCCAACAACGTTTCTTTGAGGGTAGACATCTTCTCCTCTAACAATTCTTCGGTTGTATTTGGTGATATCTTTTTCATATGCCTTTCCCATTTCGCTCTTGCGGACTCTTTCTACTCAAAGCCGAAGATTCCTTCTGCGAAGAAGTACATGAGTCTCAATGTCGCATTACTAAGTGCCAAGTAAGAATGTTAATTATCATCAATAGAAATCAAGTATCTAGGAATTTTCTTCACAAATAATCTCACCGGATCTGTCCGACAGTGCTACTTCAACTAACGTTTCTAAACCTAACTGGTAGTCTTCGCCAGTTCCTATCAACAGGCAGTCTGCTTTGCCGGCAGTTCCAATCTCGTCATCTTCTTCAGAAGCTCCATACGCTTCTTCTTCGTTTCTGTCCACAATATCACCCGTGAGGTACATTTCACCCAGCTCAACCATACACGTAGTAAATATCGCCGTCCGCAGCTCCTTCCCGAGTTTTTTCAATTGCTTCACTTTCCTGTCTGTTATCAGCCCAGCCTCCTAGGTATTCATCGTTGATCTCACCAGAGGACACAAGTTTCTCAATGATGCAAATCAACTTTGAGTGGAAAGGAGTCTGAGAAATGAGTGGGACGGTGTAAGGATTACTCTTGCGTCTTAGAACTTCAAGAGCTTCTCTTTCGTAAACTAAACCATCCTGGCACAGAACAGGATCGATGGCAAATGTTTTAGAGAGTGGACAAAGCAGCTCTCTGGCTATTTCATTCAATACGTCACTCATGTTGGCAGCCTTCCATTTGTTTTATGTGATGGGTTAAGTTAGGCGAGCTGATATTCCAGCCTGTGAAATTTTCACACATCACATTCTACAACCTCACTGTGTGTTACCCTGATTTACCCTACACAAGTAGTAATAGAGATGGACCCAAGCTACATTGCAATTGAATTTCTTTGTCCAGTCTGTAACATGCTACCTATCAATGGAGCTGTTCTAGCTGAAGACGGGGTAAGTGAGCAGTAGAACGCCTCATACTCTATGTGATTAAAGCTGCTTCTCATTAGATACCACCATTAGTTCTTGTACGACAGAGGATGCGTAGAACAGTATTTTGATAACGATCACATTCGTTCGCCAATGACTGGTCAGCTTATGGGTAAAACTTTGGTCAAATCTACAATCGTTGATGATACCGTGAAGAGATTGGCAGAGTGCGAAGGACTCGAACCATCATTTTTGAAGAAGAAAACCGCTGATGCTTCAATTAATGGAACAGTATCTAGTGACGAGATTGTCGCCCTTGCGCAATCATATCTGTTTGAGGAACATCATCAAAGCACCGACAGTGATAAAAGTTACTTTTATCAACTTGTACATGGAGCAGCTGCGAAAGATTATACGCATAAAGTCTTACAAGGCATTTGCCTTATTCGAGGTATTGGCATCGAAAGAGATTGGAGTGAGGGATTTGAGCTTCTAGTTGATGTTGCAAGCCAAGAAGAGTCGTCTGATGCCAAAAATCTAGCACTACATACATTAGGGATGTGCTATGAACGAGGTGTTTTTGGTTTCAAGAAGAGCATAGTGAAGGGTCGTAAATGGCTTGACCGAGTTGAATCTGTACCTTCTTTTGTAACCGACTATTGGGACGATACTGTCGAGGATCCAGGTGATACATTGTTATTTGGTGACGTCAATGGGCGAAGCACTGCATCAACCGTGACTTCGTTGACAACAGATTTAACGGAAAGGAGGTGTGCTGAGTGTGTTAGAAATGATTCATTTGGGCTGCACTGCTGCATCTGCTGTAAAGAGAAAGAAATTGATAGACTTCTATTTGATTTCTGAGATATCTAGTAGGTAGTGTAATGTAGACGCTTTCGCTTCGATTTGCACATTTAACATTTAACACATATAGCTATATAACTACGCACACAATTACACTTCTGTTATCTTCGTCTTCTCTTCTTTGCAATGCATTGTTACCGCAGACAGATTGAGAGCTACACTGCTCAGACTACTCTTACTTGCACCATCAACAACAGAATCTCCAGCCGATCCGCTTAGATTAATCTCTTCGTCAGACAGTTGTTGGATGGCAGTTTTCACAATGGAGTCACAGTGTTCAATGCTTGGCATACTACTCAAGGTGCTTTGGTTCTCAAGAAGTGTATTGATATCCTCAGATCCACATACTCGAAGTTCCTTGTCATCTTCTTCGTTGCATTCACCCCTGGTTTCATTGACCTGTAGATTGGCAGCAGCTTCGAGAGCCATGATTTCTTCGGCTTTTACCTTCTCGCCAATATCTTGAAGTCGTTGCCATACTCGTGTGAAGAAAGCCTTCTGTGAACCGTTCTTGAGCTGAGATGTTTGCTCTCTTCGCATTGTCTTCAATCGAGCTAACTCCGTCTTCAAATTGTCGTCAATGTACCGGCATTCCATCATGTGTGAATGCACACTGACAAAATTCGATTCTGCGGCACTAACTGAGGACCAAAAGAATTTTCTTCCATCAATCTTACCGGCGCAATGCCTGCATTCAACTCCGATAGATCCGAGATTTTTGGATCTCCTCTTGTTCCTATCTGCATCTGTAAAACGACAGGGCTGCAATTGCTCCATGACACGGTATAGAAAATCAGCAATAGTTGGCTTGTCTTCTAAGCCAACGAGAGGATATTTGGCTGCATTGAAATTTGTGGCGACTTGCGCGAGGACATCATTCGGCTTATCTTCGACTGGAGGTGGAAGAGCGGGGTCCCTGCTGAAGAACATTCCTGATGTTCCATCCTTGAGACCAATCTTCTTGGCGGCATCAATCCAGTAGGTTCGAGTGGCAAGGCCTCTTGAACCTTTCGCACTCTCACTTTGGAGTTGGAGAAATCTTGATCTTGCTTCAGCGGGCATCATTCGACATTCGCCAAGATGGAACCTCTGAATATCGGCCACAGATTGATAAATTCTACCGATGCTGAAAGGAAAGCAAACAGCTCGGTTGGACCTCTCTTTTGGTGCCACGGCGAGGCAATGAACACACCCTACACCTACTTGTCCCAGCTGTACAGTGAACGTTGTAGGCGTGCGAATAGAAATGTCTGTTTCTGTAGCACTGAAGACACACACTTGCTCGCGAAGAAAGCAACGTAGTGGACTCAAAAAATTCTTGTCTTCTGGTAAGGCAAGCACCACTTTTCCTTGAAAACGCTCCTCGTCACTATGCATTGGTGGTGAAGCTTCCACGCCTCTGGCTTGCGTGCGCTGCTTTGGTGAAGTCATCAGTTGAGGGGCAGCCCTCTTCACCTTGACAGGTTTGCAGTAGTTGTTGATTTCGGACTCATCATAAACCTTTCCAACTCGCTTCAAGTTGATGAAAACTCCGTCATTACCAATGTCCATCATTCCCAACTCCATTGCACTCCTGATGAAGTATTGCACAGTCATTCCAGTGCTTCTTGTAGTTCCTTGGCTCAACTGATCCAATCGCTGCTTCAGCCCAGGGGGGACATACGGGCAGTGCTTGAAGTGGTCTAACTTCATGTCAATAACAGCACGGTAGATGCGTCTCATGGAAGATGGGAAGCAAGTGGCACGTTTGACGCGATTACCTGTGCGACACATGCGGCAGTAAACACAACGAAGTCCTACCTGGCCTAACTGAATGGGTCTCTTCCTTCCAGGAGCAGGAGCGTTGATGTCAGCTTCTGTTGCAGTGAAAACCTCAACGTTGTTTCGTATGATAGAAAGAGTCTCGCTAAGACAGTGTCGATCCTCAGGCATAGAAAGAAGCAAAATCAATCCAACAGAGTTATGAGGGTTGCCAATGGTACGAATTGCGCCTCTCATAGCAAGCGTCCTCAGTATACTTTGCTGATCCTTGAGCTGGACCAACGCAGAATCGTCGCTGACGTGATTATCTTGACCGTTTCCTTCTTCCATATCTAACCCTCGTTCCCAGGAGAAGGATTTTCCGTACATCAGAGTTTCGGGGCCATCCAATCCTTCCAAGCTCTGGAACGAACGATTTGCAGATAACCCATCTTCAAAGCTTCCAGCTTGATTTTGGTTGGGCTGCTCATTTGGATAAGGGAAGAGGCTCGCGCTTTGCGAAGGATCAGGGTATGCTGCGTGGTTGTTGACGTATTCGTAAGGTGGACGTGAAGGGCTTGCATGGCTATTTTCTCTTGTTTCCATGGTAAAAGAACCAGTATGATTTGCATTTGACTCGTATTGAGAAATAGAAGGAAGAGAAGGAACGGGAGGGTAAGAGTCATGAGGACTCCTAAGACTCTCTTGCTGGCCGTGACCGCCATAATGACCGCCAGTTGGGCGAGGAGGATCAAACATCCCGTGGATTGGACGTGGCATGAGATGGTCCTGTTTCCTTATGTCATCTTGCTCTATTCCTGGAAGCGGGGGCAGAGGAGCAAATTCACCTTGGAGGGCGGAGTCTTTTATCTTTTTCTGTGGGCTCTTATTGCCCATGTTGAATTGGCCAAAACTACCGATGGTGCTCAATGTTCCTGCAGGAACTTCCCAACTCATACTCTTAGAATTCAAGCCCGCTGGCTCGGGGTATTCAGTCCAACTAAGACTTTGGGTGATGGATGCGGATGAAGAATGGCGATTTTCATACTCTCCCAAGTTTCCCTGAGATTTATCTTGACGAGCTTCGAACGAATCAGATGATGAGTAGTCACCAGCTGGAACACTTGCCTTTTGGCTGCTACGCACTCCTTCTGAAATCCTTGAACGCTTGTTTTTGTTGAAGTTGTAGTGTTTGGGTGTAGGTTCGTCGTGGCTGGCAGGCATGGTAGCCTCAGTGCAGGCAATATCCAACGGACGTTTGGTCAAGTTGATGTTAGACATATCGGCTGAGTTGTGATTCTCTCGGTCTTGCGATGTCGCCTCAGTCACTTCTTTGACATTGTCGTCACGTGAATCCTCAATCGTTCCATGATCATCAGATGCTTTCATCTCTGTCTTCTCCGTTCTTTCCTTCTTGGTAGTGGGTCGAATTGCAATTGCTGGCTCGACTTCATCCTTATTGACATCGATAATCTGGCTATCATTAGGACGTCTAAGCATGTTGGACATTCCTTGACTTGGCATCGGCCTTCTCGCAACTGGTCGATGGTAGGGTGCGAAAGCTCCATCTCTGGACGGTACGAAATTGGGGTGCTGCTGCTGCTGATGGTGGCCACCGTAATGCTGTGGTGGCGGCGGCGGTGCGTGCTGGTATGTCATACCTCCAGGAGAGTAATGAGATGGCGGCGGCTGCCTATGATGATAGTTTTGATACCGATCAGAAGCTACGGGAGGATAGCGTGATTCTGGCGGCGGGTGCATAGAGCCTTGACGAGGAGAGTATTCGTGCGGGCGCTGACCCGGATGGGGTTGTTGACGGAAGGAACTCTGAGGATACTTCTTCGGATGGCCAGTTTGAATGTAAGGCGGCTGGCCTCCGCCCATAGAAGGATGCCCTCCTCTCCGGGAATCGTAATCTTGACTCATACCTAATAAGTGTATGAAGAACAAGAGATTATTATCAATCCATCGGGCTTACCAATGGTGCAACAATTGAATCGAGTGTGTGGGCTAAGTGAAGTATGTAAGGGATGGCGATGAGGTCTCGGCAGCAATGTTTTGAAGAAAGATGTCGCCAAAAAACGACGGCTTTCTGCTTCTCTGAGTTCGCCGGAAACTATAATCGAGAAAGCGAAGCAGGACAGGAAAAGGACCCGCTTTGTTTTTTCCCGTCTTTTCTCCCCGCCCGCTCAACAATCAGGAGACGCGTGCATCCCTTCGTGGGCGCGTGCCTTTCGCACGCTTTCGGAAGGATTTTGGAAAAAGAACATTCTACAGCTGTCAGACACGCTAAACATGCCGTTTTCATCTGCCGGCCATGCTCAAATAGGAAGTACTTATGTCATGCCTCCACCAGCAGCATCTTTTGTGTCGTTGTCATTGCTGAAGCCAAAACAATAGCATCATAAAAAATCTTTAATGGGACCAAGTGGATTAGCCAACAACGAAGCAGTCTTTCATAAAAAAACGCTGCGCACATCATCTTGTACAACAATGTCCTCAACAATGACAACAGAACATTTTCGAAGTGACACAATACTGCTCTCCAATGTACATGATTCGTCAAAGTCCAGTCATCAAAAACAGCAGCACCTACCCAGCCAACGAAGACGATTGAAGTCTGCCCTCTTCTTTGCCTACCGTGCATCGTCAATTGCAACCGCACTACTCTTCCTAACTACTGTCTTCTCAAAGCATCCTACTGTGCAAGCCTTCTCTACTGGGGATCAACCTGGCCTCTCTCAACGAAAACATGCATGGGTCACACGCTCCGTCGAGTATTATTCTACGGTCCTGAGAAGGAATAATGAAAAACCAACGCAGATGATGGACTCTGCTTCTGGTGCAATGGAGCACTACGATCCATTGAACGATAAGAACTTTGTTGAGTTGGCTACGAAACATTACTACGCAAGACATCTCATCAAGAATGGAAAGTTGACACTTGCAGAGAAGATTTATAGAAAGATTATTAATGAACTTGAGGCAGAGGGTTCCGAGGAAGATTGTGATCATGCCAAGTTGGCTGTTAGCACACTCTTGTTGGCTTTGCACATGCAAAGGTATGATGATATAAAGGCAACACGTGCAGTGTTTGTGAACTTTTTCCGCCGTGTGGCAGTTTCTTCAGAGGAAGATGAAGTGAAGTGCTCTTGCTCTGCCAAGGTTCTTCAGGCCTATGCTTTGTTTGAAATGAAGAATGGGCATTCCGCCAAGTCATTAGAGATTATTCAAAAGGCTGTCAAGATGGACGAAGATTTGCGACCTGTCTTGGGCTGGAAGCAGTTCCGTGATGCAGCTGCTGGACGCGAATACCGGCCAATAGTTAGCTTTAGAAGGCAACGTGTGAAGAAGCTGTCGACAGCTTCTTCTTCACCTCTTCCTCCTTAGAAAAGCGTGTTTATATATGTGTGTAGAAAATAACCAGTATGTATATCTCTTGTCAACCATGTTTACCTACTTTTATCATATTACTGTATGTCTTATCTGAGATCCAGTCTTATGCTCAGGCGAATGCATCACTGTGCCAGGGCGCATACTCTCAGCTGCTTCTTTGCGCATGGCCTGAACTGACATGGGTCGACCCTCACCGTCATCATCTGAGGAGGATTCACTCCCACCGTCTTCATCTGATTCATCTTCCTCGCTTATCTCCATGTTTTGGGTAATGTTAGCAATGGCTCTTTCGAAAATTTTGTGCGATGTTTTTGGCGACTGCATTGTCGTGTACAATTTGAATTATATAAGATGGATAGTGATGAGAAACGTCTGTACAAGAAACATGTAGAACCTTAGTAACAACAAACTCTACTCACCAGCATGGAGTTTTGTCTCCTTGATCTCCGTGTTGTGGAGGGTTCTTTCTTCAGATAAATGTTGATAATTTGTATTGCCCTTCTCTCTATAGCTTCCATGAGGTTGATAATGTCTCTCTCGGACACTTCTCCGCCTGAAATCATGGTTAGTTTGCGATCAAGTCGATGATTGGTTGTTGGAGGAAGAGGAGAGTTTCTTGAGGATGAGCTCTGCTCATTCTGGTCAATTTCATGACACTTGAGCTTGAAGTATAATGCAGTCACTCTCCTTGCAATTGTCTCCACTGTTCGTCTTGCTTGGATTGCTGTTTGGTATAGCCTTTCTCGCTCCTCTTGGACATCTTGTAGATTTTGTTGGTGCAGTTGAACAGTCAAACTGCGAGCATTTTCTTTTTCCACTTGCTCGTTCTTGAATTTTGCAACTTCTCTCTTGAGCTTGGTGCCCTGTTTGGTTGTCCTGTCACAATCTTGGTTCACAGCCTGGATGTAATTGAACATTGAAAAGCATTCGTCTTCGTTCTTGACAAATGTGCTAATGATATCATCAACTGATTCCAAGCCGCTGACATCTTGCAGCTCTTTGAACTTCTTTTCAAAGCTGCTTATTTTCCTCTCGTGATCCTTGAGGCTTGCCGTTGTCAATGCGTACTCTTTCTCTAGGCGATCCAACTTTGCCTGGTGATGTTTTATCTCTTTTGAAGAGTTGTGTGTTCCAGCTGCAAGAGCACTGTGTTTCGATAAAGTACGATCAGCAAGATTCAATTTGGACGTGACATCATCGGTTGCTTTGGCAATGGAATCTTCGAGTGCTCTCGCTTGCATGACAATGTAGCTGCTCAGTTCACCGTATTCTTTCTCAAAGATTAGCTGCTTCTCGTCGTTCTCTTCAAGGATCTGATTCCTCTTGACGATGAGTTTCTCGCGTTCCTCGGCAGCTGCTGCAGCCCGTTCCATGATTTCATCCATATCGTCCTTTATGTGGATCAGCTCTTTCTCCATACGCTCTCGATTCTTGATGTCATTGGCAATCTTGCGTCTGAGTTTATCAATCTTGTCCTTGATTAGGGCATTTTCGTTCTCGAGCTGATTTCGTCGGACCAATACTTTGCCCAATCTGCTCTCCAAGGTTTTGACAATCTTCTTTTGGTTGCTCTCGGCCAATGATGTGGGATTTACTCCGTCTACGCGATGGTAGGCGTCATTTGGAGTGGTTGAGTATTTATTCAAGAGGCAGATTGCCTTTTGTTTGTTTGATTCGCGAATTTCTGCGATCTGAGCATTGACTTCTTTGAGCTTGATCTGAAGCTCGTTTGTTCGCTTCTTTTCCTTGATGAGTTGACGAGTGAAGAGGTCTCCTCGTGCTTGGAGTTTGTCGATTGAGCTCTTGACATTGTTTCTCTCCATTCTACGATATCGTCTGAACGAAATTTTTCACACACGGTGAAAAATGAAACGATAATAATTTTGAAGTCGATTGCGTAGACTTGCTATTGTATTCCATCGCCGTCTCAATCCTACTTTCTCACGAGTAAACGCTTTAGAACCTGCAACCGAAACGGGAGACTTCCATAGATGGCACAGCACTCGCTCCCACATCCCACTTCACACGCACGATGACCGCCCGGCTAGCTAGCTCTCATATTTCACACGAACTCTGCATCATGTCTCTCCGTAAGCATGTTATATTCGCTACGATAGCTGCCATTCACTTGCAGAGTATCTTCCTGTGCTATGGTTTCACCTTGACTCCAACATTCAAATCAGCAGTGGCGTCTACAAGAAGTGTGAGATCAAAAACAGCGTTGCAGTCAAGCATAACATCGTCGCAACAAACAACTCTCGAAGTGATAGCCACATCACCTGCTCTTGGTGGAGATATTATTCGAATCAATAGCGGACCTGACGAAGATGATAGTTCGGGATTCCTGACAGCATTGGGTGTGCCCACTTTCGCTGTTAGACCAGCAACAGCGACTGATGCAAATGCCGATGCAATCAAGTTGCACGGAACAACGCAATCTAGACGGCTTGGACTTGAGGGCGTACTTGGAAATTCAAACGCCTTTCTTCTCGAGAATGCATTATCTGCTACTGTCTGTGAATCTATACTGAATATTTGTGAAGAGATAGGATTTGGAGAGTATAATGCTGGAAAAAACAACCATGGTGCGATGCAAATTGTAATTGCAAAACAAATTGCTGATGCATTATTGAGTGTGATTGGGCCACATGTTGATTTGAAAGGAGTCATTGAGTCAAACACAGAATTACAAAACAAAGATGGGGATAAAGAAACGAAGTGCTCTTACTCGCTGGCTGGAATCAATCGACGATTTCGGGTGTATCGATACGCACCTGGTAGCAGTCAAACATTTGCTCCTCATATTGATGCTGGTTTTCCGCCAGGAGGAGTATCCTTGGATGATGATGGTGAGTCGAGTGGGAAACCATACCTACACTGGGATGCAACTCATCAGTATTCACAATCGGCAGAGCTTGTATCAAGACTGACTGTGTTGATTTACCTCAATGACGATTTTACTGGTGGCCATACGAAATTTTATGCTCCCGCTTCTGAGAGAGAGCGATCGTCAAACTGGAATAACGCAGAGACTTCTTACGACGATAGTGTCATTGCATCTATCCAACCGCGAGCTGGAAGTGTTCTGGTCTTCCCGCAGGCTGTATCCGAAGAGGCAGTTGAACGCGCTAGAGAGATCTGGCCACTACATGAGGGCTCACCAGTTACGTCGGGCAATAGAGCCAAGTATGTCATTCGCACTGATGTATTGTTTGAAACAACAGTGCAGGATAATATCGATAATATTCCAGAAGCTGAGAGAGTGCTATTTCAGCACGATAATGCTGTGCGTGAGGTGTTCCTACCCGAATCACAAATGTATTCACCCTCTTTCCTTCATCACGTCCAACCTCTATATAACCCACACATGGGAGTAGAGAATGCAGGTCCTTTGCTGTATTCACTAGTTCGATTTACAAAATCCAGGAAGGTCGTTGAAGTTGGTGCTGGTTACACAACGGTGTTTTTGTTGCAAGCTTTGAAAGATAATGAGGATGAGATGAAGCGCATCATCGAGCTCGAAAAGGATGGTCGATTGAGATTATTGGATTATCCTTTTGGCATTGCTTCCAGACTTGAAGAGTGGGATACTGGCCCTGCCTCTTCATTACTATGTATAGATAATTGCGAGCATCAAAAAGAAACAGCGAGCGGGGCAGTTGGGGTAGCTCGGACTCTGGGGCTAGAGTCCTATCTAGAGTTCCTTCGAGGTGATGCTTTTGATGCTTTGGATACTCATTTTTCAGAAACAGAATCGATAGATCTCTTATGGTGCGACTTTGGAGTTGGATCGAGAATGAAGGATTATGCTGCTAGTGTATGGAAGTATATACGACCTGGAGGTTTCCTCTGTTGCCACTCGACATTGACTAACAGGCGAACAAGGGAGTGGCTGGAAAGTATCCGGCAACAAGCAGATGAAGAATATACGGGCATACCCGCCGGTGAATATGTTGAAGTGTCTCTTTTAGAACCTCACAAAAGATACCAAAATTCGATCACAGTCCTGCAAAAGCGCATTCGTTTTGAAGAGCCAATATATTCTGAGTACGCCTAATTCTAAAGCATTAATTCTAGCGAATGCGGTGCGTTATACATGGATTCCTTCCTTCGCAAGAATTGGCCTTGCTTGTTCAATGAGATCAGGAAAGTTTCGCAAAATCTTCTTTAGATCCGGAGGGAGGGGAGACGATATATCAATATCGTCAGTGTAGTCTGTTGCTGGAACCTGTAAGCGGGTGAGATGCAGACAGACTCTTTCCTTCATCAGGTTGTATTTCTTCTTCCACAGTCTATTCGTCCTTGACCTTCCATGCGAGCTGTCGCCAAGGATTGCATGCCCTAGCGTTCCCGAAGACAAATGTTGCCTTATCTGATGATACCTACCAGTATGAGGTCTAGCCAATACTATTGTAATCTTTCTACCTTCATCGGCGTCTCCCTCTTTGAGTGGCATTGTTTTGCTTGCAATAAATTGAAAATCTGTTCTGCAATCGTCGATGTATTTTCCATTTTCATCTTGAACTGGATTGTTAAACGTAAACCAACCCTTGTTCAAATAATCAACGTCGTTCCAACTTCCGTCGCCATCGCATAGAGCTAGGTATGTCTTTGTTGCGTCCTTGCTCTGCATTGAGTCAATCAATGCTTTTGTGGTGCTGCATGATGCTCTCTCGCTGTTTTCGCTTTCATCTTGTGCAAATGCAAATAGTAACGCACCCGAAGCGCCTCTATCTAAACGATGAATTAAATTCACCCTCTTTCCTGTCGCATCTCGCACTCGTTGCAGCATCGGAGTTGGCTCCTTCCATCTTCCTCTGGGATCTGATCGAGTATAAGTCCAACTGGAATGGTGAGCAACAACCGCAGGCGGTTTGTCGGCAACGACAAAGTTGCTACCCCGCAGGAGTATTTCAGCTTTTCCGTCATCATTTAGCATTTGATTCTTCAATTGCACTTCTAACAATTCTTCTGGTATTGTATATTGTCCTACCTCATACTCTCTATCTGCGTCTAAAAGAACGCCTTCTTCTTTCAGCTTGGGCTGTGCGTTCTCCAATACATCAGGAGCGTAAACGCGTAGCATCTCTAGCATGTCATCCATCAACGGACATGACACGTCTAATCCATTGGGTATTTCGTCATTTGGAGGGATTTGCATTCTAGCAAGGTGCAAACAAATACGCTCTCCAGGTAGATTTCTAGTCTCTTTCCATGCTCGATTTGTCTTTGAGTGACCGTGTGTTGTATCTCCAAGAATTGGGTGTGAAATGCCATTCAAATGCCTTCTAATTTGGTGCCACCTGCCTTGCATCGGGCGAGCCAACACGATGCTCATTCTTGGCCTCGTGATGACGCCATTATCATCACTACTCTCTGGCTGTCCTGCAATGAAATTGAACAAAGTTGTTGCATCTTTCTCGACTCCACTTTCATCTTTGATAGGACGTGAGACCTCAAACCATCCTTTCTTCTTAAAGTCTTCACCACGGAGGATCCCCTCGCCTCTTACTAGAGCGACATACGTTTTGATAGAATCTGGCGATTGTAATGCATCAATTAGTGTAGCAGTGGTTGAACTTTTATTGCTGGTCACGCTTTCATCGTCAGCATCATCAGCATATGTCAACAATAGTGCACCGCTAGCACCTCTATCCAGTCTATGAATCAGATTCACCTTTCTTACAGGTAGCTGTTGCTCTTCTCCTCCTACCGATCTCGTATCAATGTCATGTAGTGCGTCTCTTACACGCTGCAACATTGGTATTTCGGGCTCCTCTCCTCTTTTCAGTTTTGCTCGAGAGCCTGTCCATCCGCTATGATGGCAAACGACTGCTGGCGGTTTCCAAGCAACAATATGTTTTGGACCTCGCTGGAGGATTGTCACCGTGCGATTGTCGGTGGGAGATGAGTTGATGGCGTCTTCGGACATTTCTTTTGTGCTGATGTACACTTTGGTGGTCTGAGCGTGGTTGCGGTTGCGGTTGCGGAGATATCTCGATGAAACGGGAGAGTGCAGTAGAGAACGGACAAATGTTGGCATAGAGAGTAGAAGAACGGTTAGCAAGGACATCAACAACATAATAGTAGTAGCAGCGTTGAACATGATTGGCATCGACTAAAGCTAGCTAGCTAGCGCTGCAACTGAATGAACATGCTGACAAGCAAGTCGACGAAGGACAAGAAGGTCATAGGTGATGAGTAGATACGGTGATGGCGGGTAGGTGATGGCGGCGAAAGGTGAGCGAGGAAAAACAGACAGTGTCTGCGAATACGCGAGTAAAATCTCAACAACTCTCTCCTCTCCGCATCCCGCGGGCCTCAAGCTCATGATTGAGATTTCAGGTAACTTTTGTGCTTCCCTACGCAACTTGATCATCTCATTTTTTCAGAAGAACTGATCTCAATCAATCCTCAATTACATCTTCACCATGAACGCAGGACGATCCGCCTCCGCCAACGCGAACACTAACTTGAACAAGTCTCGCATCGCTTTTCAGGTAAGTAGACGCTTTGTGTACTTGTTCTTTCGTTTGCGCTATTCATTCGTCTCACATGAAAACGTTTATTGTGTCATGTACACGATCAGGATGTGTCCAACCGAGTAGAGATGGATGGAGCTTCCAAGGTTGGAAAGGGGAAGCCGCAGAAGCGGAGTGGGCACTCTGCCGCTTTTGAAGCGAAGGCGAAGAAGACACAAATCCCCGTACACAGAAGCTCTGGTGGTTTGATGGTCACGAAGGCTGTACATCGTGCCAATGCACGCTCCTCCAAACTAAAACTACCTTCTTCTCCCAAACAAACTAATGCTGCTACTACAACTAGAGGCGAAACAAAGCCTCGAGATATCGATGCGCGAGACCAAGACGACCCCCTGATGGTGACCGATTATGTCCAGGACATGTTTCAATACTTCCGTGAGCAGGAAACTCGTGCGGTCGCTGGTCCTTACCTTGATGACGATAGTGGTGATAATGCAATCCAGCCAAATATCAATCAGAGAATGCGTGCCATCCTCGTTGATTGGTTGGTAGACATTCATCACAAGATGAAGTGCGATCCTGAAGTTCTGTACCTTACCGTGCAAGTTCTTGATCGTTTCCTCGCCGCCAATGTGAAGAAGGCGTCAAAGAAGAATCTTCAGCTCATTGGAACTAGTGCCTTTCTCATTGCAAGCAAGTATGAACAGATCTATCCAGCTGCAATGAGTGATCTTGTCTACGTCTGCGACCGAATTTACACTGAAGAGGATGTAAGTTTCTGAGTGCCTTTACCTTTAACTCGCTCCACGAGAACCCTTCTGACATTTGCTTTTCTTTGTATTCCTTTGCAGATCATTTCAATGGAAACCACCATCCTCAAAGCGTTGAACTACCAAATCAGCCTTCCTACTTCGTACAACTTCCTTCTGCGATTCTTGAATGCATCTCATGCAAATAGAAAGTTCGTGTTTTTGACGCGATACATTCTGGAGACGAGCTTGCACAGCTACGGCTTGGTCATCAAGTACACTCCTAGTCAATTGGCTGCAGCTGCGGTCCTCATCGGACGGAATGCAATTGGGTGTTACAATTGGAGTCCAACACTAGAGAAGTACGCTGAGTACAGTGAAGAGGATGTCATTCCTATCGCACGTGATGTAATTAAGGAGAACAAAGGGTTAAGGTTTGGTCTTACTGCAGTGAAGAGAAAGTTTTCTCTTGTCAGGCATCTCAAGGTCGCAAACGTCGTGCTTCCTTCTGAGCTTTGAGAGATGGGTTTTTGATGTGTGTTCATTGTTTGTTTGTGAGGGTTGGGTGTATATATGTAGGAAAAAAGTATATTTAGAGTGATGATTGATCTGTTAATGAAAATGATATTCTACAACGGAAGTATCATGTTTTTCAACTTTCCAAAATTGCACTGAATACGATCCAATCGAATCGGTACTGATTCAGGAACATCGTTTCGTGAGTCGCTTGATAATGTATTGCAGCCTTGTATTTGAAACAGTGGTATGCTCTTGATTTTACTCTCAATTTCAGATGCACTCTGCTTCAAATCTCTGCTCCTTCGTTGCTTTAGAATTGTCGGGATCACATTCCCTTTGACACTTGCAATGCTAACATGCATTATGCCTTCATCGTAGTACGTCTTTTGCCCAAATCTCAACATTGCTGCATCAATTGGAGGCAAAAGTAATCTTTTCATCCAACGAGAACTTTCGTCCGAAATAGGTATCGACAAGAAAGATCGAGTATTGTTATCGTTAATGAATATGGTAGCATTGTGTGGTCGCAAATGTATTGTCTTTCCTTTGTGTGAGTTGCACGTTGTAGAATGTGCTGATGCCAAACTTGAAGAAATATCTGCTAAAAAGGAATCAACAGATGGTGCTGGCAGATAAATTGGTCGAGATAAGGAGATATGCAAATGTGTGTTGTTTTTGTTGTTTTGGATGTGTTGATTGTTTGCTGTTTGAACGGATTTGGTCATTGATTTCTTTCGGCTCATTGATACATGCGGAACAATCACACTGCCAATCATAGTATCGTTGTTATCAATACACGCTTCATTAAGCAAAGCGGCCCAATAATTGATAAGTGTTCTTGCTGCTGGAAGGAAATTTATTGACGCTTGCAAACATTCTTCTTCGACACTGCTCACACTACTCTCGTCGCTATCATTGTTGCTACCTTTTTCAGCGAGAATATTTGAGCTGGTCTCATTATCATCATATATAGAAGTATCATTATCGCATGAGTCTAAGTTTGGAAACGGCAAGTAAATGTGGCCGGCCCAGCGACCTTCCCAATGTGGATTGCTCCGTTCAAAATATTGATCGCTTTGTTGGTAATCAGTGCCATAACTTGCAATTGTTATGAAATGCTCTCGCTTTTGTTTCTTCAATGCTGATGGTGATCGTGGTGAGAGGCGTGAGCCCCTCTTTGCTGAATTTCCAGCAGCCGTACTCGGCGAGCTGTCGTCATTATGCCTAAGACAAGGAGAATTGTTGGGAGTGTGTCCATGGATGGCATTCTGCGCATTACCTTCGCGTAGAGAGTCATTCTTCTTTGTAGGCAACTGGGGTGAAGAAGATGATGATGATGATGAATCATAGCCTGCAGCGAGGAGTAAATCCATTGCGATTCAGCAATCCCATTGGCTACTACAACACAGTCGACATGGCGATGGCAAATAGCAAGTAGAGAAAGTGCCAAGTGCTAAAGAGCAAAGAGCAAAGCGCTGAGAGCAGACGGCGATTGTCTGGCGAATAGTACATACAATCAGGCGCCGCGGCGCCGCGCCCGCAACAATGAGCAAAAAGCAAAATAGCCATCAATTACACCTTATTGTACACCATTAATCATATTATGCAGTAGATAGCACCATATCAACACGCGGATTGTTGTCGACATAAGCAGCAGTAATTGTAAAGCACTTTGTCTTTGCATTCTTCTATTCTCCACGGTGTCATCTGAAAAAATACAAGATGTCTGCAGCTACCGCTCTACCACCTGTTCCATCAAACTTACCTCCTCCGCCATCAGCTGGCTCCACATTTGAAGCACCGCCGCTTGCAGTGATACCTGGCGATGATTTAACACGTTACATTCTTCATCATCCTCCGCCTAGTAATAGTCAACAAGCAGATGCTCGCAAACACAAGAAGTCTCGATCAAATGCAGGTGATGCAAATCGGAATAGTGACGATGAAGCAAGGCTTCCTCCTAAACTAGGCACGGGGCTCATTTGCATACGACTGCCTACCAACGACAAGAACAAAGATAATATCACGTCTTCAATTCGCATCCAGGCTACAGTTGCTGGAAGATTAGTGTACCGTCAAAACTCGCGCACCTGGTTTGTGGCCAGCAATCCTCGGAGGTATCATTTATCACAATCTCCGGCTGCTACACCAATATCTTCCAACAACATGTCCAAAGTTACATCAAACATGGGAATAGGTGATCGAGTCATTGGTATTGTCGAAGATCAAAAGGCTTCAGCTGATTACTATCGCATCAACATATTCGGATCTCATTCGGCACTATTACATGTGCTTAACTTTGAAGGAGCCACAAAACGCAACAGGCCACAGCTCGAACCAGGATGCCTCGTATATTGCCGTGTGATTAAAGGCTTTGCTGGTGGGAGAATGGATCCAGAGCTGTCCTGTAAAGTTGGTGGTGGAAGTGGAAACAACTCTAGCAGTTCAAAAGGCAAGTCTGTGTACAATGAAGAAGAAGAGGATGATGGGGGGGCTTCGGGGAAGGATTGGATGACAAATGAAGGTACATATGGTCCTCTGAATGGCGGCACATCTTTCCGAGTCTCTATTGGTCTGGCGCGTGAATTGTTGCTACCAGAGAATGCGGTGCTGTCGGCATTAGATAAGAGTGGGGTCCCTTTCGAAATAGCCATTGGAGTGAATGGGATGGTATGGGTAAACAGTCCTGATCCTGAGATTACCATTATGATATTGAATGCTATCAAGAATAGTGAGGTCATGCCGGAAGATAAGGTTCGTGGAATGGTCAAGGTAATGGTAAAGAATGTCAAGAAGGAATTGATGGACGAGTGATAGATGCTCGAGCTCAAACCTCTTGCAAAAGTAAGCATAACTGAACTGTGTTTTATTAAGACTTACTCTCCGAATTTAATTTGATGGACAGTACACAGCAAAAAGATACAATGCTAACTTTTCACTACCACAAAAAATAATTACAATAACCACGCTTTCAAATAATCTCTCTGGACACCACAATCAAGTTGATTTTTTGTCATGTTGACTAATCCAAAATACCCCTATCTAATGACTACATAATTAACTAGCCACACAACATCCTCCACCTCCATCATTACCCCCTGCCCCCTTGACACTATTATGATAAATATTCCTCTCCTCCATCCCAGCATCTGCCTTCATAAACCCATCGGAGCTGCCTTTCAGCTCAACATAATCGGCAATTTTCTTCATGGCGTCATCTGGTGTTGTAGTGGTCTTTTTCACCCCCTCGAGGACTTGCTTGAGCTGCGAAATTTGACTGTTGAGTGCTTCTAGCTCGGAAAATTCACCGTCGCTCATGATTATATGTATTGTTTATTATTGAGACGATATTAGTTGCTTCTATCTCTACTATCTTATCAATCGATGCCAGCATCGGCGGCTATGGCGGATAAGTAATGGGGCTTTTGTTTCTTGAGAAGAGAGAAAGTAGACACCCCGCCCGGTGTTTAGATACAGAATTTCTGCTCCAAAATCTTACCCTTTTAAATAGCAGTAAATTACCCCTGCCTGTGGCATTGAGAAGATTGATTTTTTGGTTCGATAGATAAGTAGTTTGGAGTTCTCACCCGAGGTGAAGTGCAAAGAGCCAGCACCCGGCAATCTAGCATCAGTCTCATACTAAACCACCAACCACTCCTCTCTAGTTGCCCCTTTGGTATTTGACACGAAGAGCGAATAATTATTTGCCAATGTCATCTGGGGAAATCAGGCGGCGCAAGAATGCCACCAATCGGCAGACTGCTGCATCAAACTCAATGAGCAGTGAAGCAACACGTCCGCTGACACAAACGAAGCGTCCTCATCCATCCACTGCCGATACTACGCAATCTGGCAAGAAATCTCTCAAGAGGAGAGAGTACGATGAATATGCCTGGTTCGCGGTCTTTTTGCTTGCAGCGTCGTACTTCGTTGGAACGAGAAGAGGTGGAGGTATTCACCACAGTCGAGGAGGGTTGCTCTCCAGTTTTTCCCAACCATATCCTATTAGTGCGTCTTCGGTGTCAGTCATGGGAAATAATGAAGAGGTGGTAAAATCCATCTTTTACATAGCCAAACATCAAAAGGGCTCAACGAGATCACTAGATTTGGCACGTAATCACCAATTGGAAGTTGTGTTGTCATCCCCACCGGATCTTCATTGCGACGAAGTGGCAACAGATATATTATGCAATACTGACAATCGAGAAGAATGCAAAAGGCAAAGCAATAATGAACAATCAATTCCGTTTCTATCACATCTCATCTCCACTACCTGGGTCCATGATGAAGATCTCGGAAGAGGATTCCTCCTACTAGCCGACGGTGGACGATCTGGGCGAATTTGGAGATGGGAAGTTGGTGGAGGACCAATTACCATTGGACGAAGTTTGCATATGGAATGGAGTGGTTGTAGAAGCGGATTGTGGGTAGATGGTGAAGGTACTAAAATGAGGAATGGAACATGTCCGGATAACATTTTTAGTGGATCGATGTCTTCGTGCTCCAAAAATGCGTTGGAACAAAAGACGTCTTCGCCTCCATTGCTTGGGAGTGCATCACTTGCAGTCGAGCTTACTCGAGATGCGGAGCGATCGTCGATTGGAAAGAATATCGTCGTGGCGGAATGGGGTGAGAGGCGAATTGTTCGTGTCGAGGGAGAGACTGGAGCACGAACGCCGCTTGTCGTGTTGGTCCCTCCACCGAAACAAAATGACAAAGTTGAGATAGATGGCGACGGACTGGAAGAAGGAGGAGAGGCAGCACAAGTTAGGGTTAAGCGACCAAACCATCTAACTTACACGCCATTTGGAGACTTGCTTTTTTCGGACAATCGCGACAATGTCGGCATAGTATATCGGTTGAAAGAGGCAGTTCATGTGCAACCAATATCAGCAGAGCAAAGTCGCGATGCACATGGTTGGGAGAGATCTTCAATTGAAGATCAGGCCGATCAGAACAACATTGATATCTTGTTTCAAAGTGATGCAGCTGTCGAGGGGCTGGCGTTGGGGTCCGACTATTCCATCCTGTACATTTTAGTAGCTTCACCTGGCGGCAAAACTGTCTATCGATTACTTTTGGATTCGGATGATGATGATGGTAGCGGAGATGCGCCTAGTGACGAAGCAAAGGAAGGCGAGAGAGTGAGATCCTCTGTCTTTTACAGCATGTCATCTGATGATTGTGACAATGATCAACTCGTCTACAATGATTCGGTTGGTTCGAAACTTTCAGTTGATGACAAGGGAACTTTGTATATTATTACTTGTTCGTCCACAGTTACGCTTTTATCGCAAGAAGAAGGAAGGGTTATCAGTACTTTGACATTGCAAGGCACGGAATCTTTAACGAGCATTGGTTTTGGTGAGGATGGTTACCTTTACATGACATCTCCAAATGAATTACGTCGTATAAAGACCCGTATTGGGGGGATGGTACTACCCACGAATTTGGTGGTGCCTAAACCATCTAAGTCAGCTGCGGCTGATGGTGACAAGCAGAGGCGTCAAAAGCGTGACAAGAAGTAGAGCAATAAAGAAGATATTTGGTTCTGGTAATCATTTTTGCTCACTTATTCTAGATTGTCAGCAACAAGGAACATAAGCTAAATCATCATGCAAGTCCAAGATCCTTTATGCGCTTCAGATTTCTCTCAATTTTTGCCACTCTCATTTGCTCGTATTCACTCAATGCATGTTCTGGTGATGGTGAGCGTGCTCTTTCCTGTTTCGTTCGACTCGTCCTCTTTCTTTTCTTTGTTTCCATTTGTTTGGTTTGCTTTTGTTGTGGTGAAGGTGCAGGTTGGCCTACTTCCCGTCTCTTTCGCCTTTCATGTCGTGACGAATCTTTGAACTCTTCTTCGTTGTCAGCTACATCACAATCTTCCACTTCGCTCTCATCTGAAGGGATTGACGGAATGCTGATATCATCCAACTCAACTTCGTCAGCAGATTTAAATTGGTTGCCATAAAATCTTTTTCCCTTCCGTCTCTGATTTTTAGCTATTAGTTTTTGTCCTTCCTTCTTTGATGACACGGTGGCTTTAACGGATGTAAAGCCAGGCGTGACAAGCTCCCGTGTAGGAACTTTGATGGACGTGCTTGTATCTAGAGCTGCAGCTTCTACTTCTCCGCTGGGATTTTCTTCTTTCGCTGATTCTTTTTTAGGAGTATTGAGCACGAGCTTTCCAGCTTTTATTTCCTTCTTCATGTCCTTGAACCGAGCGTGTGTTTTATCAACAATAGCACTGTGTGAAAGGGGCTTTAACTTTTCATCCAGAAATTTCCCTCCCCTTTTCACGATGATAGATATAATTTCTTCGACAATATCATTCATATATTCAGGCTTTGGTTGCACTGCACCAAAAGACTTGCGTTGTTCCTCTAACTTCTCCATGTCACGATGATAGCTTTGTGCGTATCCGTCCAATAAAGTCCTCCATTTCGCGTTACCTGGGTACATATGATTGCGTGCCCCTTTTGCAAATACGACGTCGTTTTCTCCAAACATGCCTGTATGAAAACGAAGCTTGGGCTTGGCAATCTGCCTGAATCGACCATTTGTCTTTTCTACTGCCGCTTTGAGATCCATTGCACCGCCGCTCGCTTTACAGAACACTCCACCTCTTTGCAGAATTGTTTTGACAATTTCTTTGCATATCAGTTTTCTTTTGGGGTCATCGCAGTCTAGTACTGACCACTCATCGAAACGTTCTTCGCATAGGGCATAATAATTGAGATTTCCGGGATGTGATGTTTGCTGTGCGGCTGCTCCTTTCAGATAGAGTACGTCATGACTCTTATCGCGACTTTTCTTTGAAGATGATTTCCCACGCTGCTGTAAATTTGATTCATCACCGGGTGATGACTTTTCGCCTTCTGTCGGTATTGTTGGTGTTTCGCCGTCCATGGTAGATGGTGCTCAAGCTATTAATATCGTCTCTCTTGAACTTTTGCAGCTGTTGTTCATCAGATGAAGGCCAAAAAATGTGCGCCAAGCGCCAACAAATTCTTTGGCGAGAATCGCAGTACTAATTCCGCTAACGTAAAAAATAATCATTGGTACTTTTTTCGGTACCTATGATTATCGGTAGTACGTATTCGAAATTTAAAACTCTCTAATTTAGTAGTTCGCGAATTCCAAAAACCAACGATAAAATAATTTGAGCGATGATCAAACCATAATGAGAGAGCGTTGGCGGACGGAGGGGAGATCCAACTGAAAAAGAGGCTTTGAGCGAGCGAGGCTCGGTGTCATTCATCTCTTCATAACAAATCAGTTGTTGTTCTTATCGTTGCTTTAGAGCAATCCATTGCTTGGTCGTCATCGCAGTTCCATTCAGTGTTACCGAGTACAAATCTTCACTTCGTTCATCAAATTGAAAAGCATCTTTCACTTCGCTTTCCATTCGCCATAATGTTCCATCGAAACGCAAATCCAACTAATGCGCAAGGCACTCGTCGAACCCGAGGCGCTCTAAGGGTGAGTAAGAAGATGCTTCGTTCGTTCGACTCTTATGACCCATTTGTCTTGTTGTTTTTGGTTGTTGAATCCTTTCTGGCATCTTCTAACATTCTTCTTCGCTCTTCATTCTACTTCGTTCCAGGATGTCTCAAATCAGCGTAATGATGACAATGGCAAAACCAGCAAGACTATTGTCAACAAGAGAGCGAACAATAGCAACTCGTCATCCATTCCTCCTTCACGTTCTGGCGATAACGTCGGATCTTTTCAAGGTGATGACGTTTCAACAACCAGCAACAACATTCACAACAGCATCCCACTTGTATCGCAGGGTTCTATTCCATCTTTTGGAAGTTTCATGCCTGCTGACAATTCCGCTTTGAGTGGGTATCAATACAGTGGACCACCTGACAACATTGATGAACGCGATACGGATGATCCGTTATGTGTTACTAGTTACGTGCAGGATATGTATGAGCATTTCCGAACGAAAGAGGGCTCCACTTCGGTTCGACCTGTGTACATGGAGGATCAGCAATACATCAACGAACGAATGCGTTCCATATTGGTTGATTGGTTGGTGGAAGTTCATCTGAAGTTTAAGCTCGTTCCGGAAACGCTCTACCTGACAGTCAATATCATAGATCGGTATTTGGCCACGACGGAAGTGACAAGACCTAAATTGCAACTTGTTGGGGTGACAGCCTTGTTGATTGCATCGAAGTACGAAGAAATCTATCCACCGGAACTCCGTGACCTTGTTTATATTTGTGACAGGGCATACTCCAAAAATGAGGTGAGAGTTATTCATGTTTATCGAACATTTTTGTTTTCTTTTCTCTGTGCTTCATACTCACTCGTCAATCTTTGGTTTGCTCGGTAGATCCTTGAAATGGAAGAAGTCGTTCTAAAGAAGCTTGAATACCAAATTACCATCCCAAGCGCTCACGCATTCCTCGTGAGATACTTGAAGGCTGCTCACGCAGACAAGAAGATTGTTCAGCTTTCGTGCTACATCCTAGATGGTACTCTGCAGAGCTATAATATGCTTCACTACCTCCCAAGTCAGCTTGCTGCGGCCTCTATCTGCATTGCCAGAAGGACCGTGGGTAGGAATTCTTGGAGTCCTACACTCCTCAAATATGCACAATACTGTGAAGAGGACATCAAGCCTGTTGCACGTGCTGTCCTAGCTGAAAAGAATTCTACGAGCACAGAGTTGCGGGCGGTGAATAAGAAGTACACAAGTAGCAGATATGGAGGTGTCGCAAACCTGCCTTTGCCAACTGACTTTTAAGTTGGTGGATTCATAAATAGAGATGATTGTGAGAGATGTGCGACTGTGCTTTGGAAGTGCAGTCTTACACGTTGTTCGTGCGAGAGTGTTGGTGACTTGAATGTATTGGATAGATTGAAGGGAAAATGATTGAGACTGAGCGCACACCCACTTCTTTGTCTATTGGAACTAACATGGGCGATTGATGTTAGTCCGACGAGAAGAAACAAATAATTCATGCTAAATTAAAGCCTCTTAGATTTGGAATGTGGTTCGTAAAAGTGCACTTCAAAGACAATATCTTGTCAACTTTGATGACAATGACACATCAAAACTACAACTAGCGTTGTTTGAAACAAGGTCGAATTGAGGGAAGTCCCTTGATAGGTCTGCTTTGACACAACATCAGACGACGAATTCTGGCAAAATTATTTGTCGATGACTACAAGCTTGGAAGTAACACTAATGATCTGCTCTGTGGGCAATCTTTTATGCACTCAGGGCAATCTTTCTTTCTATCTTCCACATCATATGCTATTGCAAATGAAGGCATGCAGCTCACGCGTTTGAACAGCGCATCGAGGTCGGGAAAACCTTCCAACAGATTCAGAGACTTGGCATTATTCAGTGGTTTCGCAATCAAGAAATCGATGGACGAAATGTGGTCTCCCAAAAAGAAGGGCTGTCCTCCCAAAAAGTCAGCGAGAGTAGGTGCCAACAATGTAAGCCATTTTTCCTTCGCATTTGAAATGTACACTTGGTCTTGCTCATGCTCAGGCTTCAGTGTGTGTAGGAACAGTGACGCCAGAAATGGATACACGGTAGCAATGATGAATTGCTGTAAGTGTAGAAATTTGGCATGTTCCAATGGCCTTGCAGTACTTTGCTTGGGATGAAACTTGTACTGCGAATCATATGTTTCTAACAGATATGTGACAACAGCACCAGATTCCCATATCGCAATACCATTGTCTTCGTCAGTGAATGCGGGAGAAGTCCCCATTGGATTCCGTGCAAGATGTGCTGGTGATTTTAACTCTGCAAAAGTAAGCGTCTCAATGTTTACATCCTTCACTTCCAATTCCAGCAGAATTTGAACGATTGGCGATGAAATAGTTCTAGGTACATGATAGAGAGTTGGTGCCATGGTGATTTAAGTATGAAGATGCCGATCGTTGTCGCGAAGACAGTGGAAGATAGAAGTAAACCTCTGCTCTTCGATGGTATGCAAGAAATATTTGCCTCTAAGGAATTTAA